>JANHFX010006360.1:0-77426 GCA_027560015.1 Chloroceryle amazona
CCTCCCACCCTCCCCACCCATAGCAACAGCAAGGCGATGAACTAAATAGCAGAGAAATAAGGACTCAGGGATGAATAATGGCCCCTAATTCTAGAATGAGGAGTTGTGAATGCATTTCTGAGGTTTGTGCATCTTTCCGTTTCAAATAACTGGAAACCTGTAGGGGGAATGGGGTTGGGGAACGAGAGGTCAGGGAGTAGGGAGACTACAGGCTTCATGAATGGATTTTGTTCTTCAGCCTTTCAGAAATTAAGGGGATGGCAGAGGGAATTCCTGTGCCCAGTTTGTGGAGAGCTGGAAAGGAAGGAAGGGTTTATTAAGCTGCTCTTATTGCCACATACTTTTTTTTTCTTTTTTTTTTTAGAAAGATGTTGGTTTTACAAAGGGCAAACCTATGACCTTTGTGGAGAACAGTTTATGGATTCAACGCTTAGTACAGTGACAACCCAGTTTTTATTTTTGCTTCATTTTTTTGTGTGTGTATGTTTCTCTTGAGCACATCCATGTTTCTCTGTGCGTGCATATATTTTGCTGTGGTTTTCCTCAAAGATGATGACTGTCTTTGGTTTGTTTTTTGTCTCTGGAAACAGGCAGCGTAGATTTTGTCTCCTGGCCTCAGCCTACCCTACACTGCATACTGTGAAAACCTTTTATAGCAGCATCTATATTAGTTGTGCTCAAAGGTGAAAATGAAGTGGTATTGACACATTAGAAGCTGTGCCAGCATCCACACTATTTCCAGTTGCATCTTATTAAAATAAATACTCAATTGCCACATAGTATTTGATTTCTGAACAAGAGACTTGCTGTAGTTGCTGTTATCAACAAAGCCATAATGTACAAAGGGAAGTGTTTATAATTATTTACTGTGCTGCAGCAGCATCCACAGGGTGTGAGCAGGAAGGGGCACCCCCTCTGGTTCGTGTCATGTAAACAGAGGAAATCATAGTCTTGGCTTCTGGAAAGTTTACATCCTTAAAGTTTCATTCTTCTTTCATTTCACCCTTTCTCTTTAACCCTAAATCATAAGCAATAATCAGCCATTTCTCATGAAGAGAATTTTTCTTTTAATGAAAACATTACTAGTGGTATTGCATCATCCATTTATGCTTAAAATTGCTTACTGAATTCATCTGTTGTGTAATATGAGTTATAATATGGGAGGATATAAAAGGGAACATAAATGGAAGGATCAGGGATGGGATTTTAAAATAGATAATGGAGAATTGCTACTTAGGAACTAAAATATTTTCATTTTCATGGACACTGTTGAACACTCAGGGAAATAAAATAATTTGGTTTAAGACTGTGAAGAAGACAATGTTGGGCATCCATTGTGTGAAATGTACTCAGAGAACTATTTTGTTTGTGTGTTTCACTGGTCTGAAATCACATGTGGTCTAGTCCTAAGCTTCCATTTGTTCCTAGTGATCTCCAGTAGACTTTATTGATTTCTAAGAAAAAGAAGATCATATTAAAACAATATATAAAAAAAAAAAAAAAAAAAAAGTAAATGTAAATCCAGAAATCTAATTGTTTTTGCATAATTGATATTGCAAGTCATTGTAATACATTTATATATTTTAGTTATTTATTACTTATAAGAAATCTGAAAACAATGAGTTCTTTCAGTTGTGGATTATCAACCACAATTCTTTTGTTATTTTCTCACAGATAAAGCTTTTTCCAAAGAATAGGCTGGTTTAGGGCATATGTTTTAGAATGTATATTTAGAACATATTACAGAAATCTTACTGTTTAGTATGTATCACAGAAATGCTGCAGAAATCCACTCTTTTTATCTCAGATTTCACTGGGTATGTTTTGTATTGCAAGTCTTGCTTATAGGTTGTCTTTTTAGATGGACTATGTTAAACTTCCATAATAACAACTAAGATTTTAAAATATCATTTCATTTTTTTTCGCCCCCTTTCATTTGTGTCTTAAATGTATGCACATGTTAGGTTTTTTTTTTTAATGTTATTTGAGAGTGTGAGTATTCTGTCTGATTGTTTTGCCTCTGCTTTAAAAGGGACATATTCTAAATGAGATCATATTGGGTTTGCATGTTACACTGAAAAAAGTAAAGGAGATATCTCTAAAATCTGCTGGTAAAGAATCTTGTCCTCCAAATATTGTGTGGTTTGACTTAAGAGAGGTTTTGTGGCTTGTGGATATACAGAATCTCATTCATCAATTTTATATGTGTAGGCCAGTAATTGCACTGCTGGCAGATGAGTTCAACTGATACTCTCTTTTTTGTTTTTCAATTCTTAATAAAAAAACCCTGTTTGAAAAAGCGCACATAATGAATGCAAAAAATCCTCTATCCGTCAATGTTTTAGTAGGGTGTAAATATTGTGGGATTCCAGGTTGCAAGCTGTGTTTTGAGAATAGTCTCACATGCACATACAGAATATTTTGCAGATTTCTGTGCTTTAAAAATTAGTCTTTTTTAATAGAGTGATAAACTGTATTTGTAGTTTGAGATTCTGGAGGATTTTATTGCTTTGGCTAACAGGATGAAAACATGAAAATACATTAGAATTGAATTGGTTTTGATTATATATCACTTCTAATTTAATGTTTTTACTCTTATTGATATTTATTATTTACTTTTTAAACTTTATTTTACCAAGAGAAGTTTCACAGCATGTTTCCATTTATAGAAATGAAGTGTATTTTAGATTTGCTTCAGAGACCAAGGGGAATAAGAAATTATCTTCAGGAATTTGTTATAATTACATTATATCCACATGAGCACTGAAAGAATTTAGCATGATTAATGCTATTATAAGGCACATGAGAGTCAAGAACAATAGTTTGCTCGTGTTATAAAGAGAATTAAGTATGTGTGCAAGAAGAAACCCTGGAATCTAAACTAACTTTTTTTTTTTCTTAAGAGTTGAGAAAATAGAAACAGTAGTTGATTTATTAACTACTTTGGCAGTTGCACAATGAGAAGCTTAATAGTAAATACTGACAAGTTTGATTTAGTTCTGTTGTGGATGAAAGCTGACAAGTGGAATAAACTTACAGGGAATTATAAAGCACATTTTCTTCTCTGTTTTTACTGGTGCACATTAATTGAAGTGACTCAAAATTTACTCCACTTTATATCAGAACTTAATCTACCACTCCCACAATAAAATAATGCTTCTTATGTTTCCGATAGTACCCTTTTGGTAATGTGTATATATATTAAGGCAACTGTGAATCTTCTGTTTGCTTGGGTTCTAAAACAGAAATAAAAAAATTTCCACACTGCCTGCACCATAAACTACCACCAGTCAGCCCTGCAGACTGCTTCATCCTCTGCTTCTGGATCTAGTGATCTATCCTCTGCCTTTATCCTCGCACTCTCAAAGGTGGAACGGAGTCCATTGCAACCTATTCTGGAGGCTGTTGTGTGTAAATTGGAGGATGATTAGTATTAAAACAAAATATTGCATTAAAAAAACCAAACACATAGCAATCTCCTGGAAATTATGCATAGCAAAGCCAACCCGTGGTGCAAGATGCAGCCATGCTTAAGGCAGTATGAGCAAAGTATCTATTTTCCTTCTAAACTTTCTGCTCTAGCTTTAGTTTACATCCCTCTAAGAAAGCTTACCAAGCTCAAAGGTACTCTAGGCACTAGCCAGTGTATTATTATCTTGGTGTGTTACTCCTGATAGTTTGCTTAATCTCATAAGCAAGTGTATTGTTTTAGTACAGGTTGGAGTTTGTCTGCCTGTGAATTTCTCCTGCAGTTTTGTGTGCAGATATTAAAGGAGAGCACACATTGTTCTGTGACAATATTGAGTGAACTATCTTGTACAGCATTAGTTGGTGTCCATAATCCATGTGACTCATTGTAATTATCAGGTTTTGGTTGGTTGGTTTGATTTGGTTTTTTATAACTTTTTTTTAATAGGTAAGATTAAGTAGTTTGTTGTTTTGTTTTCTGGAATTATCATATTGAAGTTTTTATTTTGTTTTGTTTTCTTTTTCTTAGGGGGGGGCAGGTAGAAGAGACAATTTTGTTATACTTAAGTATTCAATTTAAGTGTGATTTCATCTAATTTCTGGGGTGATTAGCATACCTGGCTTTTATAATACTGTAAAATGAAATATCGTGACCGAGACTGTGTTCTTCGCTCTTATCATTTTGAGAAAAATTAGAAGTTGAATTGTACTTTGTACTTCATATAGCTGTATTACTAGCTAAGGAACAGAAGAGTATCTGCTTTGTAGTAACTATGAAACGTGACCTGGATAATTTCCTTATATAATGGGCAATCCCTTTACAAAAGTAATTTTTTTAGTTAACGGTAATTAAACAACAGTGATAATCATGAGTGGAATTTCACTGTCAATGAGATTTACCATAACCTTTTTATATTTTATACTGGCATTTCTTTTTTACTCTGTACACCTTTGATGCTGTTTGCTGATTATTCCCTTCCATCCTGTTGTGTAATACCTGTTTGGTATTACATTATGCTTGGGGCAGTGATGAATTTTATATTTAAGTGTAGAACTTATTTCTTAAAAAGTTTCATTACCTGGAGGTAACGATAATTTAGTAGGTACAATATATGCATTAAATTAGTTTTGCCTGATAGTTTGAAAAACATTGGTTTAATAAAGAAGAGCTAAATAGTGATTATTTTTTCTTTTCTGTCTCTAAAAAGATGTCATAAAGATCTTAGATGCAAATAGATGAGAAGGGCATCTACCTTATGCCCTTTTTAAGTCAGCTGCTCATTAGACAAATACAAATAGTGACAGCTTCCTTACATCACTGCTTGGGAATGACCACAAATTATAGCTCAAGTTTGTTTTGTTATTTTCCACCCAAAACTTAAAAGAAGTCTCCCTTTAAACTGTTAAATTTCTGCTTACAGAAGAGGAGCTTGAAGTTGTGTGAGGCTGGGGTGAGAGGGTTTGCTGTCTGTTGCTTCCACACCTCCAATTTGGATAATGCGTGCATTTACCTAACTTGCTTCTGCGTGCGTAAGGCTCCTGCATATTTAAAGGCTGGGTATTCAGGGATTATCTGTCGTGCTTTTTCTTTTTGTTTTGATCACGCGAGGAGAGGTTACTAGCCCACATAACCAGAGCAGAGGGTGGGGGTATTTCCTGCTGTATTTTTTTTTCCTTCCCGAAAGCTTTACTAATGCCACACGTTCTGTCACTGGGGGGTGGGGGGTTACCAGTCTGAGTGTGCAATTTTATAAATCATGTGTCTGTAGAATACTTGCTTGTTAACACGCAAAAAGCATTTAGCTTAAAGAAACAATTTTCCTTTCCAGTCTGTCCTTAGCAGTGAAGCAGGTAATATTGAAGGCAGGCATATGAAAATGAGAAGAGTGCTATGAAAAGCTGCCAGTAGCAAGGAAAGAAAAAATTAAAACTATAATCAGCATTCAAGGAAAAACACAGTTGCAAAGTGCTTTATGAGGCATCAGTTGATTAAAATTTCATGTTTATATATGATAAAATTGAAAATTATATTAATTTTTCTAGGAAAGCTAGGAAAAATAACAGTAACACTGAGCAGTACAGAGCATCACTTAATTAGCTCTTCATTGTACATTTGTTGCTCTGCTCCTTGAATTATATTTCAAATGAGATTCAAAATGTTATTTAGGTAATTAAAAATATACTATACATATTTTGCTTCGTAATCATGGTAGGTCCCCTCCTCCCCACCACAGAGTAGTAGCAGGTACACTGGTAGAATAAGTGAATAAGAAGTCAGCATGATGTATCAGAGAAGAGCAGTATTTTGCTAGGTAGCTTAATTAAACCCCAGGTTGGAACAGAAGAGGTTCCATGCACTGATGACTCTCTGACCCTTGTTTCCAATCTAGATAGCTTCAATTTTCTTTTACAAATGAACGTAACTGAAGTAAAAAAGGTGTCTTTAGTCTTTTTTTCTCCCCTGTTTTAAATCTTTAATCCCATTTTAAGTACCAGCAGCATTAATGACAGTTAATAGTAATTACTGCATGTGGACTCTGATTCAGAAAAAGCCAGAGGTTTAGGGATTGGTATCATGCTACTAGTATTCTGTGTTGCAAATTATTTGCAGATGAGGTTAATTGAGCCATCTCACTCCATTGCTTTTGTTCTGACATGTAGGTCACAAATTGAATCATAAGCCTGTACAGTAATAATCAGCACATACCCTTTAAAGACTATTCCTGATGAAACTCAGTAGGAAAGAAACTTACATTTCTCAAAGCCTGCTCTGAATTAGCATCTACAGAACAGTAGAGCTGATAACATGAAAAATTACTGGTTTAGTATAAATAACACGCAGATTTTCATATATTAATAGATATGCAAATGTGCAATAATTGTACAAAGATGATTAGCTATTTTTATTCAATGTTTCATTTTAACAATTTTCTTGAATTGCTTATTATAGATTTTTCTTAAATGTAATTGTTAATTTCAAAACCATACAGAAATTAGGTGTAGAGGCTTAAAAGAGGATCTTATGCCTTGTAGTGCCACATAATTATTTTCCCTTGATTCTCTAAAAAACCCCTCAAAAACTGCATCCAAAAGTCATAGTAATAGTAGCAAGTGATCTTTAATGTAATAGAAAACAATGTAAGTGAAGCAAATTTTGATAGTTTCCCATATGAAACTAGTTTTAGTGCATCTCTCCCAGCATTGTACCCACCATGAAAATTTGAATAATATACTTGTGGCTTTGAAAGCATGAGAAATCTATGTCTTCCAATTCAAAACAGGAAACAAAAGAAGTAAGGGGTAATGGAATCAATTCATTCCTCTTTCTAAATATGTTTCACTTTAGAAATACTTTGAGTGCTGACAGTGTGGCAAGATCTAATTTAAACTATAAAATATTTTGAATTTCTGAGATTTCAGGGGGAAAAAAAATATATTGCCTAACTCAAATTATCTCATTTTTATTGAATTATGTTGAATAGGATGTAGAAAGTAGAGGCTAAATTTCACTTCACTTGAACACTGAGAGGACCCAATAGAGAGTACCATGAGTTTGTAATCTTGTATTATCTGTATTAAAGATATTTTTTAAAGTCCTGCTCAATCTATACATGCAGTACAAATTAAGAAGCAACATAATTTAAAGAAATAAAGTTTATAGAGAACACTTCTTAAATTCTGCAGGCAGGTCTTCTCCTGTGCAGACAGATTTTAATCACAATGCATGTAGGAACTTTGTTAGCTGTTATACGTGCACACTTTGACATTGCATTAGTTCACATATATAAGAAATATGATGTTATATTACATATTCCATCAAACATCTTTGGAGAAAAGTGCCTTTATTTCTTTATTTTTTTTTATTCTATGTTACTTTTGAAAAAAGAAGTCCTTGAATTTGCAGTAAAAAGGCACAGTTGATTATCACATTGTGCTTTTTTTGCAGTGCAAGGTCAGAGAAATAAAAAACAATGGATGACACTTTTCAGCATAAAAGCATGAAACATGTGTGGTTGTGTAGCACAAAGGATGTTGCCTAATCAGATATTCTGCATTTAAATATGGGTTTAAACAAGATTAGGAATCCAGACTGTGCAAGAGATTTTCAAGTCCAGAGGTCAGAAAACATGCTAATGAGATAATAGGAAGTATTCACAAAAGCTTATCTGCATTAGAAATTCGCTTCTCCTTAAAGAAATCCTTCCACCAAAATACTTTTGCCATGTGTTTTTGACCTGTTAATGCCTAAATTCTATCAGAGTACGTGTTAATTTAGAAGTAATTGAAGTCTCTTGAGGAAAAAAATTGAATAAATTATAAATCATTCCATGGAAGGCTTTTAATATAAAACAATTTGAGATTTTTGGTGGGACTTGGTATGTTTCTTGTAGGATCTTAGTGATGCATAAATCCATGGAAAGAGAGACAGCCTTATTTTTGATCGGTTCATACACAGGAATAAAAACCTGGCTGGTTTATCTTGGGGTTTTTTGACAAATCTGTTAATAAGCCCTGTTAATTGTGGAATACTTTTATAAGATGTCCTACTATGTGGCACAAAAGCAGATCTGTTAACAACAATAAAAAAACTTTGGAGTGTTGCAAATGTGTGGTAATAGCTACAGTTTGACTGAAATAACCAGGCACTTTCAGCCTGGCTTGTTCAAGAGAGAGGGAGTTGTCCCTGTCATGGATATGATAGAAGAGAAAAATGTCAGTTTTTTACTTCCTCTTTCACTTTTTCTGAGGATGAAATGTTTATTTTATGTATGTGCTGCCAGACACCATTTTAAAAAAAAAAAAATCTTGTGTGAAAATTGCTATTGATGTTAGGACAAAAATACTTGTGAAAAATAGTTTCCACTAGCATGGAATATTTTTCTTAATCAGCTTATAGGTAATGTGGTTAAAAATCAGGCCAAAGAAAAGATCCAACAGAGCAATATACCACATCCTGGATAAACACATTCAGAATAACAAATCTGTGGGGAAAAGTAATTATTTCAAGAAACATATAATTGTTGCTGCTCAGACTATAAAAGCGTGATATTCATGGTTTTAGGGTTTTTTTCCCATGACAAGGAGGAAAAAAAAAATTATCAAAGGAAGGAAAATTTTGGTGCTTCTCCTTTGAACCTTTCCTCCAAAGAAAGCTTTTGTGATCCCATGGTGGTGGTGTGGGACATGGCATTGCAGACAGGGGTGCAGGTGCTCTGCTTGTACACGGGTGTATGCTTGGGCTTGACGTGCTCTTGGACCCTTCTCCTGGAGGAGTGGGTGAGTCGATGGGCTCTCCAAAGTGTTTTGGGAAAATGATCTCCCCATTGGGAGGTTAGGACAGCTGCTGCCAGCAGGCTGGTGGGGAAAACAGAGAGGCAATACAAACCACAGTATTTTCCAAAGCAAACCTCCCTGTCCCCAGCTTTGTCTCGAGAATGAGATGTCATTCATAGCTGAGTCTGCACCAATTGTGCTTTTATGAGCAATTAAATAATTAACAATGTTGACATCTAAATTATATTTGCTTGGCATCAGAATTAACCCCTTACTGAGACCTCTGGGGAAAACTGCGCTTCTCGGAAGCGGTGTATTAGACTTGGGCAGAAATTTTTGCTGCAGTTCTGTGGTTTCACATTGGCTTTTTTTTTGCTACTATTACACCTAGAGATTTAAGAGTTGACTCTGCAACACATTTAGCACTTTGATGCAATCCAGTGAGATACTTTAGTATCAAAGGCAATTAAATCATTTCTGCACTTGAAGGGAAACAAGTCCTTAAGCAAAATACTGATTATACAAGCTTGCTTTCTGGCTTTTTGCTCATTTGCTCCTATGTGAAATCAAGTTAGAGTTTTCATAAGAATTAGCACCTATTAAAATTATACTTAAACTATTTGTTTGACCGTAGTTCGTAACAAAGTTTAGGGATTTCTGGGTTTCTGTTGGGGAGGAGTAGGGGAGTGAGGGTGGGTGTCAGCGTTTTTTTGGTGTTTGTATTTTTTTTTTTCCACCAGAAAAGTGCAGTTCTTTTCAGCTACAGTAAGGACAGCATCTCTTTGTGTGTCTTTCAATGGGTCCTCTCTCATTCAGCCCTTGCATTACCAAAAACCCTGAGAATCAAGTGATGGTCCTGTATCAGCTTGCTTGGTTTTTACATCATCTTAGCTGATAAAAGTAACGTAGTCTCTATTGTTTCAATGCATCTTAAACATTAAAAGCAGCGTTGTGATCAAGTCAAATCATAGCTTGTTACTCAATAGGAGCTTAAAGAAATTAAATCCTTCCCTTGGCTTTTCACAGCCATTTATCTCAGCAGTGCAGGCTATTATCAGGAAATAAACTCAGATTCAATTAGCTTTATCACTTAATTGGAGACATATTCTTGGATTTATGATTTACTGACCTCACCACTATTGACATTAAATTATTTAACTTCTTAAAAAAAGACCTCTGCAAGTTCACACTTCTCCATTCATTAAATTGTGTTGCTTAATGACAGTCAAACAATTGTTCATTTGACTTTAAAAAAAACCCAAACAGTTATAAACAAGTTTGGGTGGGTGCTACTTTACTCTGCTCTATGTATTCACTTATTCATTCATTCCCTGCCTCTTTCTGTCTCTCAAACACATATATACAGACACTTTCTCTCCCCCACCCCCTGCCACTATTTGAAAAACAGAATCCAGTCAGAGAGAAAGCTTGAAATATTCTACCTGGAGAAAGAATGGGTGAAACCAGGAGGACTTTGAAAAGTCTTGCCTCTATTTAGAGAGAATGAATAACTAGTACCATGTTTTGCTTGGTTTGGTTTATTAACCTGTAACTTGTTTTGTGTGTTTTGTTTTTTTTTTTTCCTTATAAAAAAAATAACTGGGTTTTTATTTGTGATATTTAGAAGGGTTTGTTAGCTTTTGGGTTTATTTCTTAAGCTAATGCTGGCTTCTAGAGAGCCCAAAGTCTAACCTTACATTCCGGAGCCAGCTTTACAGGCAGTGCTTTTTTAGTCTTGTGTCCTAAGGAAGCTTAGTTGCTTCCTCAGTTGTATCCTGCCAGTCTCTTCTCTCCCAAAGTATTTGGAAATTAATTTTCATACTTTCACTTAACTTGGAAATGAAGCTGAAGTTTCAAAGATTATTGAAAGTAAAGTAAGTTTCCTAATAGATATCCAGAGATGGGAGAAAATACCCCAAATAATGCCTCGGTTAAAGGAGAACAGACTTAATTTGGCAATCTCACCTAAGAGCTGCTGGTCAGCTGCTCAGCATGTGCATAGATGCTCTAGTTGCTATATCTTAGGGAGGAATTATATCTGGTATGACCAGTGAGGGAAAGAAGAAAACAAGAAATTTCACAAAACCTCGGAAAAACAACTTTGTGACTTCTGTTCAGGGAAGCAAACAGCCACACTACAACCCTGACCACTTTCTTCTCAGAAGCACTACAATCAGTGTAGAAAAGCTTAGCATGCTGTGATATACTCACTCCGGGACATGTCAGTTTTTTGGAGCCTTTTCAATTGCTTTCTTATGTTTATGCTTTATGGGAAACCCCTACTGTCTACTGGTGGGTGGGGAACAGCAACTTGAACGCAGTGTGAGGATTATTCCTCCAAAACAGGCAACAAAGCATTTGCATTTTGTGTCTTTCCACATGTAAAGGTATTGTACTCCCATTAGTCCACTACCAGGAGATAAGAGCTGATGACCCTATTCCTCTCCTTCCCATTTAATTCCATAGTTTCCGTTGCCTTTCTCTTCCAGTACTTCTCATTCTTCCTGGGTTATCTTCCATTTCTTCTTTCATGTTTCTTTTATAGAGGAGCTATGTATTGATGGCAATAGGGTTTGACTTTTCTCTCACTCTGAACTAAGGAATTCATTCTTCAGAAATTGGTAGAAGCTGAGTAGAGAATGTGTTGGTTGGGTTTCTGGTATGCGTAGTTTTTTTGTTTGTTTGTGTTTTGGTTGGGTTTTTTTGTTTGTTGGTTTGGATTGGCTTGTGTGTGTGTGGTTTTTTTGTGTTTTAGTTGGTTGGTTTTGTTTGTTTGTGTTTTGGTTGTTTGTTTTCCCCTGGCAGAGGAAGAGTTAGCTCAAAATGAGTTGAGCTCAAAGTAACTATGGAGTAGTTGGATACTGGAAAGTACAGTGGAATTTTTTAGACGAGCAACTTGTAATTGACACTTGACAGAAGCAAAGGTCAGAAGAGACAGAGGATAAACAGATGTCTAGAATTCAGCTGGTGGGACCCTGATTCACCTTCTGGTATTTTCTGCTGGGGCACAGGGTGAGAGGACCTACAATAATCAGTTTCCTATAGGGAAGTGAGGTTGCAAAGAGTGGAGTGCTCCTGGAATTGTGCCTTATTTGATGGGGGCCCTCTGCTTCTTCACACTGGACCCACTTAGTGTTAGTATTACAGTTTTGCTGGGTTACTTAAATCCATCTGTATATTACCATCTTTCTTCAATGTAACAAGATTAACATTTTCTTTTTTTTAGTGAGAATGTTTGCTAAAGGTTGTGTGTGTGTGTCTGTGTCCCAGTTTATTGTGAAGCAGAGAAAAAGAATAAAACAAAGTTATGCACAATTCTTCACTTAGAAACTGCTTTTTGAGAATTGCATTCATAATTATTCTGGAATCATGGAGGTACCCCAGGGCAGATTAGCATCTGCTAGTGAGAATTTAGGAGAATTAACCTTGTCATGAATGATTATAGAATGGTCTCTCCAATTCAATCAAATTTGACCAACACTTTTGTTTGTTTGTTTGTTGTTGGAGCAGTGATTTTTTTAAGCATGGATTGAGATCCAGCAATGCCTGGTGTCTAATCCAGGCTGTCACGCTGTCCAGGCTTGACCCCTTGCTCCTTTCTGTTGTACTCCTTTTCTCCTCCTTGGCATAGGAATGATACTACTTACCTTTCCTGACATGTGGTGCTATGGTCAATTAGGATTTGTAACCTCTCTGAAATCTTTTGCTGAAACGATTTGGGGAATCAAACTTGCTGTTTTTTTTCAGCCTTGCAGGTGCAAACTCTGTGTTTCTGATGTTAAAAAATAATATGTCGTTATCAGAATTTCACTGAGTATACCTTTCATCTTTTCGACTGATTCAAAAAGCTCAGATCCTTGTTTTCAGTATTCTGACTGGATATTATGTTAGGCTTTGAGATCTACTAATAAGGTAACTTCAAATGTAATTTATTTTCCTGAATGCAATGAGAGAAAAGCTACGGTACTACGTGTGCTGTGTACTTTAAAAGAATACATTACACAGCTAAAAAGGAGCATTTTACCCAGTTAAATTAAGGACTAATAAGAACAGTGCTGTATCAGTTAGATTGCAATTTAGTACTGTTAAATCCTCCTATTGTATTTTGTCACAAATACTTTTATACTCAAAAAATCCCATCTCTTCTCCAGCTTTAAAACAGGTCCATTCTTCCACCAGAGGATAAGTTTTTTTTCTGTTTTACCCTGAATATTACAGGGTGTTCATTCATCATTTGGGTTTTCAAAATGTTTCTCAGTTCTGTCATCCAGGTGCTGTAGGCCACCCACTTAAGTTTCAATCCTTCATGCTGTGGAATTGGGAACTACCTTTTTGAATTTGTTATTGTAGGTCCTTTAAAGGAAGGGTGACAAATAAGTGTTGCATGCGAGTGCATGAGCAAAATAGGCATTAGAGGAGTGAGGGAGGGAATAGCAAGATGGGGTGAATAATTCACCGAGCAATTAGAAGAAACTGTGAGGGCTGAAAGATGAGTCAAGACTCTGTGCTTTTTCCCCAGCCTTTGAAAGGAGCACCTGTGAGCCCTGGCTCCATTCCTGACCAGGTCATGTTTGTCCGGCTGCTACACCATCCATCTTGCAGTTATTTAATCCAGTTTGGAAAAAGGAAGTGAAATGTTTTATCTGGTTTCCTAAGGAAATGAGGCTTAAGCAGTCATTCCACATGCCAGATTTGACAGAATTTTGTGGAAGACAGCATCTGGGTTTGGAATAGAGACTATATTAATGTCAATGATAGGAAAAAGCAAGGTAGTGGTCATCAGGATGGTTAGTTCACAACACATACCGTTCCCTGCTAAGCTAGTCGACAAGCCCAAAATGAAGAAGTCGTGGAAGGAAAGCTAAGAGTATTGAAGGGAAAAACAGGAGGGAAGGAGCTGGGATTATGGCCGTCACAGAAAGGTTGTGATGAGGCAGAGAACTAAGGTTAGTCTAGGAGATCTATGAAGTCTAAAGGTATTGTGGTGGGGATGACATAGAAGACCTGAGACAGAAATTCATAGAAAATGAATTTTCTGCAGTTCTCTAATTCTGAAACAATGTGTTTTTCTGTCCTGAGAGAGCATGAAAGAACAGTTGAATCAATATTAGATATGTTTTTACATTTATAGGGGAACTGAGAGGAAGAATTCCTTCTCAGTGATGCTAAGGCCAGTTACTATTCCAAGTGTGGGTTTAAGGTGCATGAGGTCAGTTTCAAGTTTCAGTTGTCACATTTGATGCAAACATCCTTTCCATACCTGGAAATTTAGATCTGAAAATACAGATTGAGAATGTCCGTCTTAATTGTGGACTTGATCTCTTTTCTCTGAAGCACCATCTGTTGCAGTACCAGCATGATGCACCCATCATAGCATCTCAGAAAGGAGAGGAATTTGGCATGAGACAGTGAGAGGAGATTGGAAAAGATTATGGGAATGCATAGGAGAGAGACTACATGCAAGTCATATGCAATGAAATACACTGCCCTGGTAATAGAGGTGGCTTAAAGGAGAAGTCAGGGCTTCAAGCAGCAGAAGTAGTCAACATGAGACAGGTGAACTACAGAGTTTTTCCTAGATGGAGAGGTAGTGGAAGAGAGAATACTGTCAACAAAGAAAGTTCTGAATGGGTAATTGAACTGCACTGTGGAGTACAGAGAACATGCCAGGGAACTTTCTGTTGTTTTTTCTTGTGGGGTGACAGAAACAAATCTATTGAAGTCAGAGAACATGTTTAAGTGCCTTTTGAATATTTTCTGTTAATGACTGTCTTGGCAGTCCTTCAAAATCCATAAGCCTGTTTGCTTAAAGAGCTTTTTTTATTAACACACTCTCCTTAATCACTTTCTGGTGGTTTTTTTTTTTGCCCCTTTATAAAAAAAAAAAGAAAACAAGAAAAGAGCTACAAATAAAAAACCCTTTGGTCTTTCTAAGAGGAAGATGATTTGCCATCTATGCAGGGTAATATATTAATTTAAAATATGAACTCTCAGCTATTTGGCAATACTGAATACCTTGATAGGACCTGACCACTATGCATATTCCTTTCCTACTGTTACAGAAAAATGAGAATTCTACCTTTCAGTTTTGTTTTTGGAACAGCACTTTAAGCAGCTCACCATAAAAGCAAGACAGCCTTTCAAAAATGGATATATTGTTGAATAAAAAAGAATTAAAGTATAGGTGCAGTCCATGTGCAACATATTAAATTATCCATGATTTAGACTGTGTTCTCAAGTTTAACACACCAAAATGTCTAACCTTAGACATGCAATGTAATCAGCAGGTCCCCAAATGTGTAATATTGTTCTTCATAGGGTTCTTCTTCTTGTTTGCACAGCTGCCAGATGGAGTGTGCCATATCCCATTTCACCACATTATTATTATTTCTCTCTAAAGGTTGGTGAGTGCGACAAGCCGGATGGGATATTTCACACTCGAAGCTCATCTGTGAGCAAGAAGATTGTTTATGATAAAATGTAAGTTCTTTGTGGCAGATGGTCTTAATATTTGTCTGTAAAACTCCTCATCATCTTAGCCCAGTGCCCTTCTTTTCTCATCCTCATGCTCATCCTAACAAACTTATTCCAATCAAGTATCTACTTTTCCCAGTAAAAATACATTATGGTCATAGAATCATAGAATATTTTGTATTGGAAGGGACATGTAAAGGTCATCTAGTCTAACCCTCCCTACTATGAGCAGTGATACCTTCAACTAGATCAGGTTGCTCAGAGCCCTCATCCAACCACAGGCATTTTAAATTTGACCCTTCCATAACTCAATACTATCCACTTTCTCCCTCACCTCTGAATTCCTTAAATGACCTCTCCATGACTGCTGTCTGTAGATCTTACCCTTCATGTCCACCTCATATTCTCTTCAAATTGAATCTTTTCCTACATCCTTCACTGAAACTGCCCCGACTGCTACCCCTGCACATATCTTAACTGCATATTTTAAGGTGATCCCTTCATCTTGTCTCCATTTAGCCACTCTGCCCCTATTGCTGCAGACCCCCTTTCAGTAACTAAGACCCATTGCTTGCATGTCACCTTTATCCTAAGCCTAATTCTTAACTGCACAGAAATGGTGGCTAAATCTTGCTCCAAGGAACTCATGTCCAAGCAGTTACATCTTGCTATCTTTTCTTTGGTCTTGATTGCTGCCACTATGCTCAGCACATTTATAATGCTGCTGCTAAAATCATTCTGCTAGTGCATCACACTGGTTACATTAGATCCCTTTCTTCATAACAGTGGTTCTCCTTTCATCTCCTTAGATGATTTCAGCCTCTAGCATATGCATGTTTTCTAAAATAAGTCCTTTTTAATGGCCTGTATGTGTGCAGACATCCACAATAATTTACGTGCACCGGATCAAAGGCTTGATCCATGAGTAGCTAAATGTACAGTCCAGATTTCCCAGGAGCAGGGAAAATGAATGAATGAGTTCTGTTTTGGAAATTAGCATATGGATGTTTCTATCTTCTGTTCCTGTCTGATGTTGGAGCTGCTTTTCGTGATCTTAGGGAATTCATTTTACATCTCTGCTTGGTTGTTCTCCTACATAACTGAGGATGCTGTGTAGCTAAGCAAAATTGTACACTGTGAGTTGCTTCCACAGTACAGTCAAAAGCATGACAGAAAATCCTAAAAGAAGGAATGAGCAATGTTTACAGCCTTTCAGAGATGATTTTCACAGTCTTTCCCTGGTGTGTGTGTGTGCCTGTGTGTGTGTTTCCTTTCACAGTCAAAAGCATTCTTGGCAAAAGTAATCCTTGAGTGAAGAGAATACCCCAGCTGTTTATCTATTATGGCTTTTGTCACCAGGGAGTCAAAAGTTGGGACTCTACAATAAAGCAATCAGTTTCACAGAATTTGGCCAGCTTTAATGGGAAAAGAAGACAGCAGCTATTTAAAATATCTATTCAGTAGCTTTTTAAAAAAATAAAAAAAATATTATACATATCTTAGTTTTTGTATGATCAGTTTTGTTTGGCCAACAGCTGAAGAAAACAACTCTTTGAAAGAGTTAGAAAAGAAAAAATAGCAAGATATGTTAGCCTGAGCAACTGTTTTCCAGTAAGTAATGAAAATAGAAGTAAAAAGTGGATTTGGTATTGGAATGGTCTGAGGCTCATCTGTCAGCATGTAAGGCTAATTTCACCCATCTTCAGTTTCTTGTCCAGATGCATGTCACAGACACACTATTAAGCTAAGAGCATGTTTCTTCATCTGCTTGTTGTCATCAGATTTCAATAATTCTCCCAAGACGAATGTCTCCTTTGCATCCCATAGGGCAAGGGAGCAGGTGATTCCTTGCAATATAAGTGGTATTTCTTTTTAACAGCTTGTATACTGATAATGAAACGGGACCTTTGCTTATTATACCTTATTTGTAGTTTTAAAGTTTAAGCTTGTTTTTCATCTGGTGTCAGTTCTATTCTCTTCAAAGTCATTCCAGTAATTCTCATGGGATTATTCTTTAACTTCACATGTTGCATCCTCTTTTGTGTTTATACAAGTGGCGGACTTGTACAGTCTGAGCCTCATGATATGATGTAGGATTCAATCATCAGAACTGTTGACTTTACCACTTTCCCACTACTTTAAATAAATTCTTATCCCCAGATTTCTAGATAACTGGGCCAAATTATTTATACATAATGCCTTAATCTGATCCATAATTAAACTCTCCTCAAAGCTTAATTAAAATTTTTAAGACAATAAGTGGCTCTGCATCAATGCAGAATCTTATGTTGGTGGCATGGTTGTTTCATTAGCCATCTACACGCAGATGTGTGTGTTCAGCTTCAAGTATATTGATAGTTGTGGCCATCCTGGACATTGCTAGGGCACAATTTAGTGTGTACAATAGAAGATGTCATTAAATAGTGCAGAAATTCCTGAAAGAAGTGGGGATAAAAAAAACCTCTTCAATTTCCTTTATTTATTCCTTGGTTGTACGTGAATGCCAAATCTTCTCCTGGAATTACCACTGCAGTTGTTCAAATTGCCAAGTATTAATGAGAATTCCAAACCAAGGAGACAGCCCTGGTTTAAGGTTGAAGTGTAGCTGCAGGATAAGTTGAAAGACCAACTTCTTTTCACTCTTTCCTTCCTGGTTTTCTTTATTACAAATCAGTCAGAGAACCAAAGATTTATTTAGGATGTTTGCCCTGTGCCAGACACAGCTAGCTTTGATGGACCCACTACAGGACATGACTGAGCCCATCACCCAAGTGTGTAGCACCTCTGTGGAAATGTATGTAAGAAAGTAAAAATATTGCCAAGGACTAGAGGAACAGAGGGGAGTGTAAGAAACAGTTCTGAAAACACCAGAGTTGGAGAAGGAGCCGAGGAGGTGTTCCAGGTGCTGCAGCAGAGATTCCCCTGCAGCCCATGGAGAGGACCACACTGGGGCAGGAGGCTGCAGTCTGTGATGGACTCTATGCTGGAGCAGACTGGTATGTTCTGAGTGAATTGTGACACACGGAGAGTCCACATAAGACAAAGTTTTATTCCTGAAGGACTGTAGCCTGTAGAGAGGAACCTGTTGAGGAAGAAGCGTGAGAGAGCAACTGGATGGGAAGATCGCAACCAGCTACGGTCAGCTCATCAAAACTGGAAAAACCAGGTTGGTTCTGCTTTGCTTTTTGTCCTTCAGTATTGTCAAATTGTCATGCTGTACAAGCAGGAGAAACCAAATAGGTAAATATAAATAATGATCAAACTAGTCAAGTCTGTTATGCTGTGAATTTAAACTAAAATAAAACTTGACCCTTGGATTACGCCAAAAAAAAAAGTGCACAAATTAAAAGCACAAATTACCCCCAAGTACCATTTAAGCTTATCTTGTACAGTATTAGCACTGAAATGCACAGTCAGAAAAGGCACAGAGTGATTCATATTGTGTTTTCTTTTTCCCCAGGCAATAAGACTTGTATTCATTAAAGAAATATTACGTTAGCTTTCAGCTGTTTTATGTGAAGCCTATTTCTTCTCGGTCAGGATCCAAGCTTTAATTCAAGTTCAGAGGAAGTAAAGAAGTTATACATTGATGGAACTTTAGAAGGATTATTCACCTGAGCCCTGTTCAAGACAAAATACATAGACATAAGAGTGATATTGATTATTTTGGCATCACAGAAATAACTTGGAGTTCTGGATGAACCCTTGCAAGAAGCATGCACAAGGTGTGGGCACGAGGCTTGGTATCTATCTGGCTGCTTTTCCTTACTTGCAGTTGAGTTGTAACTCCTAGTTTGTTTGTAGTTATAGCTTTCCACAAAAAACAACTAAATTTGCAATGATTTCTTTATGCTTGTATTTTTTTCTGGTTAATGTTTGTTTCTGTTAGAAAAATTCTCTGTCAATTAATCAAGGTGCTCCATTGGAACGTGGAGCTCCTGCAGGTCTATGTTGATAGCTGCTCTGGAGGAGGGAGCCTAAAAGCAAAATTTCATGGATATTTTAGGAGCATTAGAAATATCCCCAGGTAGTGGGAAAGGGCAAGGGATTACGAAACTCTTGTCTCGTAACTTCCATAATAATGGGAAATGCCACAAGAACAGACTGTAGGCCCACAGAATAGTAATTCAGAGAGAAAGAATTCTGCTTTTACTTGGTGCCTTATTTTTGATTTCATTGACTTTTTTTTCTTAGCAGATACTGCAGTATTTAGAAGCAGGGTTGTTTTTTTTTGTAGTATTTTGAAAATTTTAAAGGATTGCTCATCATTAAAATAAGAACTATTCTTTCCCATGGAAGTTTCCCTGTGAATTTTCCTGAAAGATTTCAGATGACCTTAATATGTGCATACATTTGTGTGGCTATCACAGTAACTCTGAGGATGGAATACTGAAGTTTTTGTCCCTAATTGGAACTACTATTTACCTCAATCTTACCTGGATAAAATTTGATCATACAACATTGGCTATTCCCTTAGACACTAAGGTTGGGAGAGAGCACTAGTCTAGTTTCGTTCTATAAAGAGAAGATTCTTTCATCTGCTTTTCTGAAGAAGTGTTGTGTGTTGGTGATTTTTCAGAGTTCTCTGCTCAAACTTCATTAATTTGTAGTCAGAAGAAAGTGGGTCAGAATCACTTTTTCAACTACTAACGTAAGACAGCATCTCAGCTTGAGGAAGAGATACAGAGGGTAGCACTGATGTAAGAAAATATTTTTTTGACAAGAGATAACTCTGTTCTTTGTGATCTCAGAAAGTTCCTTCTGAGGCTGGCTGTGAAGGAAGCTGCAAGGTACCTTCAAGGTACTGAATGAAGGTAATTTATGGAGAGAAGAAAAAAAAACAAAACAAAACAGATAAAGGCCTCTTCATATAGTGTTTCACATAGGAAGATTATACATGCTTCATTGTAATGATGCAGGATATTAAAATGGAGTCTTCCTACCATCTATTCACGCAATCAACACCTTTAAATTTGACAAAGAAGAAAATTTGGTTTTAGAAGTATTTTTTCCTAGTAAGTTATTTTTATTAACAAATCTGTTGCTCCTGATGTGTCTCTGATGTCCAGGTTCAAGCGTAACTTGCATGAATTGAGTTTACAGTTATATCAAAACAAAAGCTTTCTATCCATCATATAGGTTGTTTTTGTTATTTTCAACTAGTTTGCCTTGCTGGAACTAAGATTAGAAGTGTTCTTTCACTTTCTGGGAGCACTCAAAATGTCAATAAATCTCAAAATAGGGTAAAAAATAACGTATTTTAATGACCAAGTGACATAGATACAATTTCTCACTTTTTCACTAGAATCTAAGGCTTGTGACTGAAGATTAACTTCAGGCAGAACTTGCTTTGATTAAATACAACACAATTCACATAGCCAGTGCACACCTTTTCAAGGGGGAGGGACGGAGAGAAAGAAAATCTTAGTATCCAGAGGAAGATATATTTACTTTGAAGCAGTATTGAACAGCTAAAAAATCTGTTCTAATTCTTTTTTTAAATATAATTTCATCATCAGAAATGTTTCTAACTGGTATAGTAAGTATGAATAGTTCAGTCTGTGGCACAAGCATGGCTTTACAACATATAGTTATTGAGAATTATTATAGTAGAATACAGCACCAAGCCTCAAGGATAACCACTACAGAAAATGGTAAAAAAGCAAACAAGACAAAAAACAGAAACAGGCCTTATTTTTTCATTTGGCATTTAGGTAGCAAATAGATGGCACTTCTGTTGCATTTTGAATGGTACAGAGAAAGGACAGACAGAGCTGTAGCCTGCTTTGCTGGACAACAAGGCAATATTCACTGATCAGAAATGATGCATGTTGTTTGTGTTGTAAGGTCTGTAATATTTTTGAGAACCATTGCCAAGGAGTGTCTGAAAAGAATTAATTCCTGAAGACAAAGGTACTCAACACAATCCCAGCTGTGAAAAGCAATGACAGCACCGTGCTTCAGTTTTCTGCTGCTAGGCATGGTTTGAGATCCCTTTTTCCTGGCTCTTTCCCCACGTTTTAATGCACTGCTTATAAAAACAAAAACTATTTAGATCTATTATTTATTAATTTTCTTCTTTCTCTTTTCTCTCTCCTTTCTTTTCTCTTATTTTCTTCATCTCTTCTAAAAGGTGTAATGCTTTCTACTCATTCTGTAGTTTAAACAGCCATCTTCTACCCTGGCTAAAGAATGTCGGAAACAGTTTGAAGTTCAAGGGGATGTAAGTATGTGTTTCTGTGCATGTTAATAAGCTTATGAAAATATGAGAGTACTGGCATCTTACTAGATGAAGCTTCCATCTTCTAATTTTGAAATTCTAAGAGCTTGTTTGTTGCTCTACATGCTGTGCTTGTTATGGCAATCACACATTTCTCTTTTCAGATATTTCGGTTTGTGAGCAGCATTGCTTTTTCTGTGAGCACTGTTATCCCTTTTCCCTTCTCATAATAAAAAAAAAGGCAAACCAAACGAACAAACACCAAAACCAACAAACAGAACAGCAAAACCAAACCAACCAAACAAAAAACACCCAAAAAATCAGCAAAGAAAGCAAACTGTAAAACACCTAAAAAACTGACTATGCATAATACCGTTAAAATTTTATATAACAGCCTCTTAAATAGATAACCTGCTGAAAGAGAGAACAGGAGCCTCACTGCACTTCTCTTAGCCCTGGTACATGCATAGTCGTAGTGAGTGACCAGTTTCTTCATTAGAATTTTAAACTGGTGTTTTCTCCGTGTTATGCCATCTTAGTAGCAAAAAGAAATAGAATTCTAGTTAGAATGAAGATGAATTGTTCAAAACAGCTCACTACTCCCTTTTAAAAGTATACAGTCTGTATTTTTACTTCTCTTCTGCAACTTGAAACTGTTATTTGATGAGAATACATGGCAGAAGTGCGCGATTCACCTACGGATTCTTCACTGACCTTTTAACTTTCTTACTGGTGAGGGACACAAATTCTGTGATCCTGTCTTCATGCTGTTTCTTTTTGTCATTATCCATGATTCATCTACCCTGTGACTTGTCAAACTTGAGTTATATTTAATCCTTTGCTGGGCCTCCCTAAAGGCATTATATCATATCTCTTGACACTGTATATGATCTCTCAGTCCCTATTGTCCTACCCTATCCATATTCCTTGTGGTTTTTTTTCTCACCCCTGGCATGGTTCCAACTGTTATTCTTCTTTTTAAATAAATCTGCAAATTTGGACAACTCACAGCCACTTTCATTTTTCCAAACAAGTTGTATGAACAGTCACAGTAAAAAACCCTTCAGGGACCCTGTTATTATCTTCTCATTTGCAGTAGATTGTTCTGGGACACAATTTTATGGCAAAATATAGTTTAGCTGGTTTACTTTAACCTCTCACTTCATTAGCTGGAGTTATATGTGGAAAAGTTTACAACTCTTCTTGCTATTTAGATTAACCTTTTCTGCAGTTTTAAAATGCAGGCTGTGCTTAAACCCAAAATACAGCTGTTGTGCTGGGTTGGGCTTTTGTATTATTTATTAACTGTACTAAACCAGGGTATTTTGTCAGATGGATTTCTTACCCCTTACAATGTCTCTTTGTGTTTACTCAAGAAATATTGAATTTTTCAAGGCTTTCCTCTTCTTGGAATAACACCTTTTGCCCACTGGTGTCCAGTTTGCAATGTTTAAGTGAAAGGAGACTCAAACGTGTTTGCATTTGTCCCAGAAATGAAGAGAAGCTGGAACTAAGCTTAAGTTGTGGGATTTTTTGTTTTGTTTTGTTTTCAATTTTTTTTTTCCTTGATAATGTAATCGTTAAACTCTTGTTGCTAAAAATTACAGGAATTTTGGCAGTTTTACTAAAAGTAATCTTCATAAGCCTCAGGAATGTAGAATACAGTCTCACCTTTAGAGGAACCAAAGTACTTTCAAAAAGAGGAAAAGTATAGTTTAAAAATCCAAGTAGCTGTAGTTCTGCCGTGTCATGACTTTTCAGTCCTACTTCCATGTAAATTACTATTTTCAGGATGTAGAAAATTATATACAAGCAGCAGAGCTGCTTGCATGGGTTTCAGAAGTCACTTTCAGTGATGCTTAGGGTCATCTTAACTCACTTGGAAAATTGAAAATGAAACTAAACAATAATAGCTACTTTGGTGCTTCCAGAGTCTCTTCTCAGAAGTGATGTCTTTGTTTATAATATTATATTTGATTTATGAAATCTAAATGTATAATAGTAAATTATTTCAATAGGAACTAGTGTTTAGACAACTGTGAAATATATATGCAGACCAGTGGAATTTGTATGGCTGGGAAGTAATCTTTTCCAAGGGCCTTTATAGAATTATTTTGCATGTGTTTTGATGCGGGGCTGAACTGAAGAGTGTTTAACTGGCACGCTAATGTTTGGGGCTTTTTTGTTATATTTCTTTGCAATCTCTACAAGACTAGATAAAGATTAAATGTATGTAACAAAATTGTATGGTTATATTTTTGAGTTTGTTATTCCAAGATTGTGAATATAGCTCATAGATTGTGAAGATAGCGCTCTTCCTTGTGAGCTAACAGTGAAATGTAAAGTCAGGAAAAATAATGCTGAGGATAAGTTACAGAAAGCCTTTATGCGCATCTTTAAGATGTGCATAAACTGGGTCTTTGATTTCCTATTTCATCTAATGTGGACAACACTAGGCATTGTCCATATCCGATACTCTATAGTGCCTGACAGTCCTTTTTTGACTACAAACTGTTCACCACAGGCTAAAACAAAACAAAAAAGAGATTAAATTGCTTCTCTTGCTGAGGACTAGATGGATGCTAGCCACTGTGAGGAACAGTTCAGAAACCTGGGGGCTGTGTGAGCTGAAATCCAAACCGACGACTCTGTTTCAGCCCTGATAATTTTTTGTCAGGTCTCTGGAACTGTAGATGGTCAATCAGTTATCAAACTGCCGAAACCTCCAGATCTTGTATACTTCTGTCCAAGAGAAACTGTTAACTCTAAAAAGTAGGGCTGGAATCATATCTTTCTAGGTAGATTTAAAATGTCAAACATTTGACATTCAGACTTTGTCAAATACATCATATTCAATGTAGATCTGACTGCTTTTGTATGAGGAAGGGCTTGTCCAGAGAAAGCTTGTTTTGCTCTTCTGGGTGGCAACATTTTTTGTGTCATTGAATTGAAAGCTCCAGTCCTTGAGTTTCATATGTATTCACCCAATACCCTATCCATTTCTCTAGTTCATCCAATTAGTGGCTTATTTGACTATCCAGTCCATTACATGCACTGAAACAAATGATTTTATTTTGTAAACCTTATATGTCCTGAAAAGGTGAATAATTATTTCTTCAAATCACCTATGGATAAAAATATGACAATAATAAAAAAAATCAGCAGTGATATTTGCAGGAGTCATGAAGATCAGGGACAGGTAGACTGGATTTGTTGTTTGCAGCCTGCTGTGTGGACTATTTTTGCAGTTTTTGGCCATTACAATGATGGGAGGTGGGAGGTGATTCAGGAAAAGAAAGATGGGACATTTACGTGCATGGATGCATTTACCTCTCCTTCCAAATCAAGATAATGAATGTAAAAGTTTGATGACAAATACTTCCCAAACTAGTGGAAACACTCACGTGAACTTGTCAGTAGTAGTTTAATGAATTAATGAAATTATTTCCAGCCACCAGCCAAGCAACAGGCAGTAATAAGTTTGATTCCTATTAGTAAGAGGCTTCTGGGCAGAAGACAGTCTTAATTTTTTTGGAGTGTTTCTCAACCATATGAATTAATGAATGAGCACATCTTACTGTTGCTGCTTCACATGCACTGCCAGTAGCAGATTAGAGGTTGATAGATACTCAGCTGGCTTTATCTGCTTTTTGTTTGCACTTTTTGGGAAACTTTCTTTGATTTTATTGTGCACCTTTCCTAGTTTAGAGCTGATAAATACTCAACACTGAAATCATATAAACAATGTCAATGTTTTTAATGTTGTTCAGAACTAAAATGCCTGATCTGATCTTGTTTCACTTTTTCAGAAAATAAACAGGATGCAGTAGATTTTTATAATCTTCTGTTCCAAAACTTTATCAGATTAGCTGCAAAATAACTTTTATATGACAGTGTTGTATAAATACTTCTTTCTTGAATGGTGGTGATACTAGAAGTTTTAAAACTAAAGGCTTTGAAGTGTTGTCCAATTGTTTCAGTATTAAGAAATGTTTTAAGTTTTGTAGCTTTGAAGGGTGTCTTAATATTAAGAAAAAGCTGGTGTGCTTCTGCATCACATGGAAATGAGGAAATATCCAAAAGCACTTTTCCTTTCTGATAGTCTTTTATTGGGTGATACTGAGTGACCACTTCAAAGATGAACCCCCGCATTTGTGTATTTGTATAGATCTTAGCTCTAGCCCAAGTGGGGCCTAAGGAACTGGTGGAGTACAAAATGGATGCTGAGGTTTTTGGGAAAAATAACAATATTTTAAATCACACTTCTATGAAACTTGAATATCAGTCCCTCATTGTAAGAAATGATGGATTACATTGGTTGCTTTTTACAAAATAGAGAAGATTATTTCAGGAAACAGTATCAGGAAAAAAAAAAAAAGCAAGCAACATTTAGAAATAGAAAACCAGAAATGTATCTTGATATCATTCTTTTTATTGAATTTGGTAGCAGAAAGAAAAAAAAACAAAAAAACAAAAAACAAAACCAAAAAAACCCCTGTGAAATATATAAAAAAAAAGGCATCAATAAATCTTTGAAAATAAAACCTGCAAGCTCTTTGACTTTTCAGCTTAAAAAGAAAATCTTCAAAACATCTTCTGAGTTAAAACACATTGTCTGAACCTACTGACATCAGAAGTTTTAATAATACTGTTCATTTTCAAATCTGTTAAGAGTTCTTCAGGTTTGCTGCTGGTGTAGTGCAGTGGTTGTGTTGAACTGTATTGAAATGCTTGCAATACTCCATTCCAGCAGTTGTTCCTGCATTTGCAAGGGTAGGTAGAGTTTCATGAGGAGAACTGACTGGGTCTTTAGCCAATATAAAGAACTTCAGAGGAAAACCACTAAGTAGGAGCTATTCTTTGAATTTGGTCACTTTTTACAGCTCAGGAATTCTGGAAGAAAAACCTGAGGATAAAAGTGGCAAATAAGACTGTAACAGAACCCTTTAGATATTCATCTGCCTTTCAATCAGCATGTGCTCTGTGGTCATTGCCTTCCTACCTTAAGATACCTTTCATCTCTGAATTTTTATGTCAACACTTACAGAAATGGTACAAAAGGTTGAAGGTTTTAACTACTATCTTGAAGTATTGTTTGAGTGCTGAATTTGATGAAGATTTTTTTGAGTGAGCAATTGAAATCTGATGATATTTTACACAATTGGTCAATAATAAGTGAAAAGTTCACCTTTTAAATATTTCTCATGTTTTCTTATAGTCTCCCTAGTCAAAAGAAAAATAAAACTATTAGAGACTGTTCATAGTATGGGATAATAGGTACTCTTATAATAGGAAAGAAATATTTATGACAAATGGAACAGGAGCAGAAACAAAAATACTGTTGTGCTTCAAACTGTTGGATGCCATTTAAAAGAAGACCTATTATTCCTGGATTCCAAATAGTCAACAGAGGCAAAGAATACACATTCTGTATATGGATAGGTATATTTAATATAATTTGTTTTCAACTCCACTTCTCAAGGATTATTTTTTAAAAATTTTGCAAAGCTTATTTAATTTTCTTAGTTGTTTGATAGTATTTTCTGGGTTTGTTTTCTTTTCTTTTCAGAAGTACCTGTAAACTTTATCTCAAATGGAGGTTTTCTTGTTGATTCAATATCCCTTCAGTATAAAAATACCTATTACTCATGAATTTCACTGGAATCAGACTTTGTGGAGGAACATAGAAACCATTGGAGAAATAAGTTAAAGGGAAACTTTTGTTGGATTTTCTGGATGTTTTTTGTGTACAATTTTTATTTTTCTTAGGGGCTTTCCCTTTTGAATGAAGCTGGTCAATCTGATTGAAGGGCCCAGGTTTCTTTTTCCTTATCTATGTAGATCTGACATCATGACAGCCCTGAGTACTTTCAGATAGAGAGAGAGGGGATTGCCAAAAGAGGTATAGGATATAAATTCTCACTATGTTCCTACCTGGTTTGTTAAGGAAAATAAGACACAAAAAAGTCTGGTAGAGGGTGTACTCAGAGAAAAGAGGAATAGAGCACAACGTTAGGGAAATATATTCAGAAATACAGAGCTCCTCCCATGCCAGCTCAAGGGTGCTATCAGTAATGATGATACCATCACAGTAGGGCAGAAATGTAACATGAGGTCTTTGCTCTCTGCCTGGACAATGAGGGATGTCTGAAGAAATCTCTGTCCACGTACTGCTGCAATTTATTTACTTGTAATACGTTTCCTGGCTTCTAGGCTGACATAAGTTTCACTGCTTGGCTAGACTGTTCTTCCTTTGCCCAGGTAATATTTTGATGGGACCCAAAGCAACTGCTCTGTTAAGTAATCAAGCAGAAGAGGAGGATGGGAGTGCCTTTGCTAGTACTGCATTATTTGGGTGCTCTTTTCTCAGGTGGTCACTGTACTTAGAGAACTAATTTGCCCTCTAACTCTTTTCCAGTTTGTAACTCTTCTTATTTCAAATTCTGGTTTTCTGCACAACACACATATCACTCTGTCCTAGGTTCCTGATTCAACTTGTCTGAAACACACATTGTCTTCATCTTCACCATCCTTTGAAGTGTACTCTTTTACTGTGAATGAGCTGCTTCTAGGGGGAGACTTAATTGCCTTTCTCTTTTCACTCCTTTTTTTCTGAAAAAGGGATAGATATCCCTTTGATTTTGCTGCCTGTGGATGCTTCAAGCTTCTCTGAGCAAGAGCATTTGAAATGATGTATTGACATTTCAGATGGATCACTCTCAACCTTTCACAGTTACTAATACCAAGCTGTGGTTTTACATAGTGGCCTTCATCAATTGCTTTGTAAAAACTGCGTTGTCGTGTGAGGTATTCTCCTAATGTTTTGTATTTTAAACAGGGAGAAGTAACTAAAGAGGATCTGTGTGCACCAAGGTTATGAAAAGTAGAGGGGGATGACTTGTCTTTGGAGAACAGCTCCCTGCTCCTTCCTGCTCTACACCCAGAAACTCCCAGGCTGTGTAGTTCCATCACTCTGAGCAAGATGGGAAGTGACATTCAGTGTTCATCAAGTAGTGCATGCCATTGGCCAAACTGGTGAACTGTATTCCATCTGTTTCTGAGCTGACTTCATTTTGGCCAGGATAAGGTGTTGCATAATTTTTCCACTTCCTTATATTGGTAACCCAAAGTGTCACTTCCCTGGACCTCGTTTTTTGGTTCAGTCTATTTATGTTGGTAGGGCTTTCAAGTTATTTGGTACAGGCAAACTGCTAATGTGAAAAGTTAGTTTTGCTGTTCCTGTGGAAAAAGGTGTCTGAAGATAGCAGCAGTATTTAAGTAGCAGAAATATGAAAACATTTAAATTGCAAAGCACTTGGTTAGCTTTACACCACCACTTGTTTTGTCATTTAGTCTGTTGCATTTCTACTCTTTGTTCTGCTGGAGTGAATATGTTAGTAGAGACCCGTGTATTCATATTATTTGAAGATAAACAGATACATGCTGTGGTCTGGTTCACAGTGTCATGTATGGATGTTCACTATATTTTTATGTTAAAATTGTTTGTGTCTGTTATGACAAGCTTGCAAAACAGCAGTAAAACTGAAGTGGTAGCATCTGTATGGTTTTGTAGTAAAACGTGGAATATCAGCAGTATATAGATCAAATTAAGCCTGTTCTGAGAATGGCTCCCTGGACCAGAAGGGGGAAGAGGATAGACTTCAGCATGATGGTTGCTTTGACTAGGTATTGTCAGCAGGTCAACTGCTATGGCAGATTATTGTCCAGTTATATTGGACTGAGATTAAATGTTTTCTTTGTGGGAAGGGTCATAAAACAATCTCCAGAGAGAGATCATAAAATTCTACCTGTATCTTCCAGTCTAAATATATTACTTTTTATTGAGGAATAGGTTTTTCTTTTGTAGGTTTGGTGGTTCAAGGAAAAGAATGTGGTTCTGTAGTGACATTGTTTTTTACACTCTGTATCTTTTGATATAGAGGTCCTTTTCCATTTTTATACGTAGATGTGTCAGGGAGAATTGGCTGTTACCTCTCTGGTCTGTGTTGTATTCACCAAGGAGTGCATACTATTGTTTGAAACTAGCATGTGAAAACATTTTTCAGAAGGACTCAAATCCAACCTCCATGTTTTGTATACAAGTTTATGAATCTTCTAAATCTAAACACACAGAACATTAGACTGACCTATCCTGACCTTTATGTTATTAAAATAGTAATTTGAATTCTTTTTGTTCCAATCCACTTTTTCTAAGAGTGATCCCCTTGGATAAAGAATAGACTAAATTGGATTGGTTGAAGTCATATTTGAGGCTGTCTCTGTGAAAGGTTTTATGCCTATTTCTTGAATTTACATATCCAAAATGCTTTTTGGAAAGCCCATCATCTTCTTTTTTCCATTAGCAAAGGTGAGTACAGCCGCCTCAGTGCTTTGTGTAAAAGATTGTCTGGGGGGATCCAGTCAAATCAAAATGGATGTAATGACAGCATTACTTTTTCAGGTGTAGTAGGTGTGTTTGTACTCAATAAAAGCTGTATTCTTTCAAGAGGGGAAACAAACATACTTTACAGAATAGAGAGATGCACTGAGGAAATGGTGAGCAAAGGTAACTGAAGCCTCAGATAGATGCCTGATCTTGAAAAAAACTATGCAATAAGGATCAGAATCACTCTTCTGTCTAATTAGACATTCCTTCCTGCCTCCGTTCCTTTAAATTGCAAATGAGATGTCAAGGATCAGGCGTTGCCCCACACGTGTGCCTTGTGCCAGTGGACACATGTTATGTCTCCCTAGAGCCCCTCAAGCACCTCCTTCACTGCTGATGTTGATAGACAGCTCCTTGCTGCTACACAGATCCTGCATTTATTTAGCTTCACAGCTTCAGAGTGCAGGAGAGCACCCAGTAAAAGGACTCACACTTATTTTAAAATAGTCTGTCTTTTTTTTTTTTTTTTTTCTCTTTTGGAAAATCCCACTCCATCATAAAATTAAGTCACTGTGTGTGCATGCACATCGAGTGCTTTAGCACTTGCCTGTTGTACATGACATGCATCTGGCAAATGAGTAAGAAATGAGTAACGGAGGAGTTGGTTGTGGTTCTTTCTGGTATTAGATTGTTTTGTGCAATCACCTTGTCAGCCTCCACTCTCTTTCCTGCTTCTGAAAGCTGATGAACATGTTGGCTAACATTGCTCAAATCTCTCAGGAGCAGTGAGTCCCAAAGAGATGCAGTTCCTGGAAATGGATGTTGCTCCATGGAGCATGTCACCAGCTGCTGGAACCTCTGTCTCTCATCAAAGCATCTTCCTTCTTGAGGAGGAGAGAGAATGGGAGCAGGGACCTTCCTTGGGAGATAGGAGAGGGGCTGTGGTGAGCACAGGAAGTAGTAGGGAATTGTTTCAATGGCAGGTCATAAGGAGAGGGAGTCATGGGGCATTTTGTTTGTTTATACTTACATTTCTCATGGAATAACTGTTTTGGGTTTTAATGATGTGTGAGGAATGTTGCCAAAAATGGAAAACATTAATTTGAATTTTTAATGAAGCTGATTGTACCTCTTTTCCATTTAATTTCCGTGAATGTTCTAAAGCATATAAAGGGAATATTCACTGGAGCAATAAATGTTATGCTAATTCTGTGGGACAAAAATAGAAAGTGAGTTTTGAATTCATAATTGTGAGTATACACGATAACCTATTTTATACATTACCCATCCAAAACCATGCTTCATTTGCATTGAAATCAAAGAGTTTTTAGACTTCGAGGTGTGTGTACAGCTTCTACAGAATTAGTGAATGAGCAATGAATCTAAAACACAATAAGCAAAACTGCACATAACCAAAGTATTGCAAATTTTAATGAAAAAAAAATTAAAATAAAATGCTGAAGTCCAGAGTGTGAGCTGTCCTGATTGTATAAAAGTTTTCATTATTCTTGAGCTAATCCCGAACAGTGGAAAAAATATTAGGAACTGCAGTTTGTTGATAGGTTTTTGGTTTTCAACAAAATGTTTATTCTTCACAAGAATAGCTCTTCCAGACATTACAGCTGTGGAATAATAGTTCCTTTCACCAGCAAGTCCATCATGACCCATCATACAGGGCAAAATGGAGAAAAAAGCTACAATAAATCAGTGGAACATGATGAAAGAAATATAAAAGCATCATGTGCTTAATCCCCAGACATAACAGATTTAGGACAATGCTCCTGACCAAGGTCATACAAATTAGATTTGAGCCTTTTGGAAAATGTGCATTGAGAATTTCTTTAATATTATGTTATTTTCTGCATATACTTTATATAATCTTAACAGGATCTTCTCGTGGTAATTGTATTTTCCTTGCTTTTGTGAAGAGTTTCCAGTTCTTCTTTCTAGGTAGTAATATATAGTTATGATAGTTGTCAGAGATAGATCATTGCATCTCTTACCCGTTTGAGTTGCCTTCCTAACTCATATAAATTTATTTAACTGGGTGAAAAATTGTAAACTAATCCTTGGATATTCTGCTGGTGGGTTTGTTTGTTCAGTTAATTGTTTTTTTAACGTGGGTTGTTTGGTTGGTTGGTTTGGTTGGTTTGGTTTGGTCTTGGTTTGGTTTTGCTTTTTTGGGGGGTGACGGGGGGAGTTTAATTCCTTTAGCCAAGGAGAGATTTTTCCATAAAATCTAGCAGGATTAGTTGTCACTCTAAATGTAACATGGAGTGTGACATAAAAAGTTTATTGAATTTGGTGCTAAGAGTTTGCCTCATTCTGGCATTTTTCTGCTACTGCTGAATTTTCAATAAATCGGCTAAACATATTTGCATAATGATATTAACAGTTATTTTTATAGCAGAGAACAAACCATTATCTTGCAAATGACTGTTTTATAAGATTTTCTTTTTTCTTTTTTATGAGTTTCCTTTTTATAATTAAGCAGAATTTTAATAATGCTAAATTTTGCTGTATCTTCAGTGATTGTTTTAATGCTATTTAACTCTTAGTTAAGCCACTGAATAAAGTTTTCCCTCTGAGGCTTTTTGTGCCCAGGAGACCTTCACTACAGACGGGTATCTTGACACTGCATGTGTTAACATGGGTGCTTTTAAATTTAAATTGATATTGTCTTTTATTTAATTTATTGTCTTTAATTTAGTTTAAGTCTCTTACAAGCACCACAATTTTAAAAGAGCAAGCACTCTGAAATATGGAATAAGTGTCCACAGAGTATCATTTCAGAATCTATTGCATATATCCATCTAAATGCATATTTTGTTATATTGAAAAATATTCTTTTGTAGAAAGGAGGAAGCCTAATATTTGCAGGCTGCAAGGTTTTATTTTAGGATCAATAAAATCTCCAGTTACAGCCTATATGAGACCAACACATTGAAACTTCAGCACCAAAAAGCTTGATTGTCTTTTTTCCTTCCTTTCAATGAAAAACCAAATCAATAAGTAATATTTAATTATTTTGAGTGTATAGGCACGTTAATTTAGCACTTAATTTTATTCAACATGTCTTCTATGGCTGATGGAATAGTTATAAGACGCAGCTGATTGATACACTCTTCTTTCACCTTTGGAGACCTCAGTTTAATCCTGTCATAGGTCACACTGGAAATTAGTTTCCATAGGCGTGTTTTACTCTCTAATGTGTCTTAGTCCACATCATAAACCCATCAAGCAATATGATGCAGTTAATAGTCAATGTCGCAGACAGGCTGGTGACCAGATGAGTAGACAAAATTTTGAAGAGCAATTCACATCCCTCAGCAGAACTGTGATTAGGGGCAGCCAAACTTGGTTTCTACTGAATTTCAGGTTCTGGCTAGTCACTCGGTCTTAGTTTTTATGGACAGCAAATGTATGCACTTGAAAAGCACAGTTTTCGTGAAACTTGTTATTGCAAGTATTAAGGATCTAAGGACAACTTTAGAATGGGGATTTAGATATAACTGACAAGCATCCATCTGAAAAAAAATTGTATTTATTATTTATCTTTAATGTCATAATAACAAAATAAATCCAACCATAACCCTAGCAGATGTTCTCAGAGGTGATACTGATGTGTATTCCAGCATTGTTTGTGCTCCCTGGCAGCCTGGTGACCCCATCCTGCATTAAACAGGAATCCCTGAAGTAGAGCTCAGCACCAAATCCAGAGCCTCATGACTGGAGCAGTACCTCCCTGTGACTGAAGTGCAATTAAGAGCTTTATTATTTCACATGCTCGGTATATGGCTCATCTTGCACACCTCATATTTCTCATAAGCTAACTGCGTGCTGAGCAGCAAAAAAAGAAAAGCTGTGTGGAAACCGGTAGGGATCTGTCTGCAAGAGGCACTTGTGCCACTTTCACATGCAGGTGCAATAGCCTCATCAGCTGCAGTACCTCTGTTTCACACTGAGTCTGCTTGCATGAATAAGGTTTCCAGGATTAGTTGCTAGGCCTTTTATTTAGCTTTTCAGGGTATGGCTGTGCTTCTGACATGGCCATGGTGTAATCACAGGGAATAATTTTGATGGATAGCAGAGGAGAAAAGAGATGCTCACTGAGCCTAGCTGATGCATTGTAGGGTCATTTATGTCTTGTCCATAAACATATGAAGTACAAGAAGGCACCCCTGGGAAGCTGGTGACACTAATGGAAAAGTTAAGTGTGAGACTGTATATCTGGACTAGATGCCTTTTATTCAGAGCTGTTATTAATTTAGACAAAGCAATCTAGAGCTGTCAGGAGTGTAACCTCTGCATTCACCTCTGTAAATTATTGTAGTCTCTATCACCTTAATAACAGGAATTCAGATCTGGGTGTTTGTACTTAGAGGTGAGTCTTAACCTAGCAGGTTAATTTGTGATTTGAAAAGCAACAATTAATTGTTGTGCTCTACTAAGTTTCTTTTTCACTACTGCTTTTTAACACATTTCTTTTTCACTTTGTTAGCAGCTGATGTTCTTGAAAGCGGCAGAAGGTGAAGATGTGAGCCCATACCAAGTGTAACCTGTTGACTAATAGGCATTAGCCCTCTGTCTGACTAGACTGTGTATGGCCATCAGAAGAATCACAGCTTAAGTTCCAAATACTCACACATTTTGATATTGTAAGAAAAAGTTAGTGCTAGCAGTGGTGAATTTTTGTTCTCCTTTCCAGTTACAGTTGCATACCATCTGTACCATGTAATAGCTGCATGCTTCACCCTGATGAGAACCACAACCTGAAAAGACCATTCTGATTCAGTGATCTCAGCTGTCACCTCCATGACCTCACAAAATAGACTTTTCAGCTTTTGTATCTCACCTCTTGCCTTCCCTGTACCATCTGCACTCTCATCGCATTCTCCTCCACACTGACATTTGATTAATTGAGCTGAATTCTGGCAAAGAAATCTCATGTTATCCTCTCTTCTTGTGAGCCTGACTAAACCTTTGTGATAGATAAGCTTTCTTCTGAAATTTGAAATAGCCTAGTATATACCTGCCTTTCTTGTGATTCTGCACCAATTGGGTAGAGCAGAATGCAGCTTAAGAACTAGGGCATCTGTTTCATGATATTTTTAAACTCTGCCATGGAGAAGCAGAAACGACTTCATGTAATGTTAAACAACAGCTAGGTCTCTTTCCTCTTCCTTATCTAAGGAGACATAATTCATAGTGTGTCTGTGTCCCTAATTAGTGACACTTACAAGCCCTGAGCTTTCAACAAAGAGCTCAGCTCCATCCATACAAAATTGCCCCAGTAATGTAGCTGTGCATAATAATAAAAACAATTTAAACCACATTAAAACATAACAAACAAACAAACGACCCTAAACAAAAACAACCCAAAACACTTGAAAGCTTAGCCTCAGAGTTTTCCACATTTATTCATGTTGAGCAGTAATTTGCTCTGGAAACAGTCCCAGTGAGACTATAGTGAGATATTCTGCACTACCAGTAAGGGAGGCAGAGCATTGCTTAATAGATAAGCAGTTGTGTCCTTCTGCTTTGTTCATTTATAGCTCAGTGGTCATTGTGCCCAGAGCATGACTTCTTCCCAGGATCAGCCTAGTTCCAACAGCCTTCTTCTGGAACTTTCTATGTACATACACTCCTTTGGATAATTTTTTCTGATTATCTCTCAACCTGAAAAAAGTTCTAGATGTTAAAGCACTAGCTGGCATCTAATGCTTTTTTCCAGACTTGTGTCACTGTCAGGGAAGACTGAAAATGTTTATTTTCCAAGTAACAGTGTAGGCATGCTCACTCTTGTGGCAGATTTCTGGCACAAAAGGACTGAGTCCTGGCAAGCTCCTTGAAACCATGTCACGGATACCATGATCCCTCATGTATTTGGGAAACTTACAGCCTGTGGAAAAGTTGGTCAGGCTTTGATATAGTCTGTCATATGTCTTGTTTGCTGCTCCAACTTGTCTTACCTTTATTACCAGCATAAAAATAAATGAGAAAAAAAGTTCTATGTAAAAGTAAGCCTCTTAATCTGAGTTTAGAACAATGCTTTCTTATGCCCAGAGAGAAGATGAGCTGCCATGACCACCCATTGCAAAGCACCAGTTCCTTACTTCAGATGAAGCATCCCTTGCGTGAAATAATTTTAACATTTAACAAACTCATGTTCAGAAACTAATTTATTACACTTAAAAAAAAAAAAAGAGGCAGCCAAACTCCAAACCAGTATGTTGTCTCTAAGTTGGTTCTGTGGTCTGAAGAAAACCAATGCAATATGCAACTCCTGTACTGCACTAGTCAGAGTGTTTGTCCAGAGATTTCCAAGGGCCATGTCTCTGCCTACTCTAAACTGAACTGCTGTCTTTGTATCAATCCGTGATCAACCAAATGAAGAGGCTTACAGCTTATACTAAGAGAATATAAGCTTATACTACTATTGGTAGTACCTTAAATCTAACTTGTTCATGTTTCATAATTCTCTTATTTTCACTTAATCTCATGGAGGAGATCTCAGTCATTCAGAGGAGAAATGATAAGACCTTGTGCCATCTGAAATTTATTGGATTCCTTTTCTTAGTAAGATGAAGTTATATTGAAATAATTTAATCACCTTGAAGATTTGAGATGTTAGAGGGGAAAATGTCTGTTTTTAAAGAAAGAGGTTTTACTATCACATCAGCAAAATTTGAAATATAATCTGAGTATGCTTTCTCTTTTTCTATGAAGATAACACCAATAACATCAGTTCCTCATTCTTGTACAAGATATCATGATGTGCTTGCTATTATGCATTTTACTACTATCCGTTATGAAATTTTTACAACGGATATGTCAAATATATCCCCAGGAGGAAGGTAATATTTCAATACCCAACAACTTGTCATAACCCCTACATTAACCATGGTGTATGTTCTCTATCTACCTAATCAAATTCTTGCAATATATCACAGTGATGTTCTGTAATAGTTATCACAGGTCTTTGATTTAGAGGAATGTGTTTTCATAAGATCAAAAGAAGAAGTAGGAGCTTGATTGAAAGAGTTCATCTTAAGATCACACAGTGCCCCTAAAGACTGTTCCTATATTTAATTGAAGGCTATGATATACTTTGATCTGGTCTGGAGTAGCAGTTAGTTTGGTAGGCAGTTATGAAAGCACTATCTGGACTTTACTTTTGTCTGGGCTGTTCATCAATAGCTCTTCAAAGCTTATTTTTCAAGGTGAATAAGGGATCAGCATCATTTGACTGAGTTGCAATTCAAGGGCAACAGCATGATACTCAATTGAATTTTATTTCTGTGAAAAATATACCAACACACTGTGATCTGCATAGGAAAGAGTGAGCATTAATAAAGCACTCTCCTACGTGCTTTCGAAATGCCTGAGATGATAGAGAAATACAGTATGCAATACCAGAAGTGAACACTGAACAAAACAAACCCTTCCTCAGGTGTGCTTTCTTATGCAGGTATATCCTAGACACTGCAGATTATCCTTTCACAGGTTTTTTTCCCCAATATTCCTTTTTTATAATGTTCAAAAAGATGAATATTACTCTCTTTAATCTAGTGCATGGGGATCTTTCTCTTTAGCTTCCCCACTTTATTTCTAAAGAGAGAATGCTTTCTTTTGGGAAGTTATTTTCTTTTAACTGTTTAATAAGTGAAGTGATGTGGTTAACCTCAAATTTAGAATGTCTGGGCTTTTTTAATTCAATCTATTTTTTCATGCTTAAAACATCTGAAAAGAATATTGTGTCAACAGGTATATCCCAGACTTCTGGAGCTGTGATGGAAACAAGATTAAAGAAGTAGACATCATTGACAATGGAGTGCTTCAACAATTAAAGAAATTACTCTTTTTTTTTTTTTTTTTTTTTGTTGGATATTAAAGTATTTTTATATAGATGTCATTTTAGAAAATTGGCTAAGTTCCCTTCTATTTTCTATACTTAAACTTCCATAGATAGAGATAGCAGGGCATCATTTCCCTCTATTTAACATGCTCATTTTTTCTGCATTTATCTATTAACGTTTGATCTTTTGCTTTTACATGTACACCTTATACTTTTCTAAGGGCCTTTTCCCTTAGCTATCATGCATTTTAGATGTCTGAGATCATACCAAACTCATTTCCGTTAAAAGCTACCAATTCAACTCCTCCTCCCCCGCTACTTGACCCCTTCCGCGCCATTCAGCTGTTGAAACAACTCAAAAGGAAATAGATAATGATGGTAAACGGGGATGTCATGGTTCTCTTTATGTATGGCCAATGTAATAGACATACAGCAGGCCAACAATGACTCATCAGTAGCACCAAGCCTGCAATTTTGCTGTGTTTGCAATTTCAAAGAAGAAAAGCAGCTCACAATTACATGTATTAAACTTTCAGATGATGCAGAAATTAGGATGTACATCATTTATATTATCAGTCATAGTATAGGGAGAAAATGTCAGGTCTTTATGTGGCCCAGGTGCACATTTCTTATAATTTAATCAGTACAAAGCATTCTCATTTCATCAGAGAACTCTAATTCCTGCTGTGAAATCCACACCATGCCCTCTGTCTTCCCCCCAACACAGCCAGTAAATTACAAGTAACGATTCATAACTGTTACCTGCATTTAATCTAGTGCTCTTTGCAGCTGAGTTCAACCAGCTCAGCTCTACAACCTGTTTATGCTATACAGAATGCCCCATATTATCTTCAGAGAGATTATGGATATCAAAAGTGATTCTTTAAAAAACAAAACAAGAAAACAAAACAAAAACAAACAAAAACCAACAAAACAAGAAAACCAAACCAAAATACAAAACAAAACAAAACAAAAACAAAACCAAAACACCAACCAAAACCAAAACAAAAAACAAACAAACAAACAGCCAACAAAACAACAACAACACCACCACCACCAAAGCCCAACAACAAACCAGCTATTAATTTGGTTTAGGCAAATGTATGTTGGGAAATGCTTTCATGTTGATCGCTGAGAATGATGTCCCTCAGCCCAGTGAGGATGCGTTGGTGGTGGGAGAGAGCCAGCTACCCATCTGCTTTCCTCTTCATTTCTTATTGTTTGCCTTGCCTTTCTGCCCCCCTCATTTTCCTACTCTGTCACAGACCAAGGAATATTGTACCAGGCTGAGGGAACTGATGGAGGAAACTCAGCTCACCTCTTGGCCAGATTCTTGCCAGTAAAGTAAAATATTGATAGTCAGGAGGAGACAGTGGGGGCAGAAGGATGACCTGAGCTAATGTCTGGGGGAGTGAGGGGTTGTAGAAATGTGTTGAAGGGCTAAGAGGAGGTTTTGTGTGTCTTTGTTTTTCCTACCTGCAGCGTGGCTGTTGAGAGCTTTCTGTCAGTGTGGATATATGCTAATTCCTGCTGGTGGTTGGGAGAACCTTATGAGGGGTGCTTGGAAGGAGCAGAGGGCTGTGAGATGCCCATGAGTGAGGGACCATCTATCAGAGAGAGGATCTCAGGGAGAACTCCAGCTCTGGCATGTGCCTCTCCAGGCTGCAACACCCTGGAAGGTCCTCATGGATGTTTGCTCTGAGAACTGGACTGGCCAGCTTTATATGACTCAAAAAGCATAATGAAGTAGTTAGGGCTGTTGTTTTGAAAGCTGTCCAAAGAGGATTTGGATGCTCAGTTCTCATTAAAAATTGGTGGGAAAACAGGTGCCAAAATCCTGGCTTTGACATCACAAATCTGCCTGCAAACAACAAAAGCAAGAGAAAGTGATGAGAGACAAATTTTTCTTCAGTTGACTGAAACTAGCTGACACTATGGCAGGTTCAAATAATTTCTTTTTCTCTCTATGTGTTCTTATGTTTGCCTAACAAATTAAGGGTGGGGGCGGGGAGAAGAAAGCCACCTAAAGTGTTACAGTTGTTTCGATGTTTTTCATTTTGGAATTATATTCTTCTATTTAATTAAATTTCATTTTTAAAGGGAATTAAACCCAAACAGTAGTCAACCAAAAAATTAATATCTTGTACTATTCTAGTGAAAATTATGTCTGGGTACAGAATCTGCCAGTCTTTGTGTGGATTAGCATAAACTAGGAGAAAATATTGAAAATTGAGAAATGTACTTTTTTCATCACCAGAATATTTTCATATTCAAAGACTGTGTGAAGAAAAGTTTGTCAAATCTTAATCTCCATTTAACCACAATATTTCCATCCATTTTAATCATACGCATAATTTACAAGAAATTAATCACAACTAAGGAGTTCAAAAAACACTAGAGATGAAGAAAAGCATTACCAACGGTTCCTCTAGTTACTGGCAATTTTTATGCCTTGCTTTAAAGGGACACTCTGAAAGACAAAAATGCTCTGGAGGCTAGACAGGACCAGTACACCTTATTTCTGAGCTAAGGGCTCAGCCCTGTCATTTGGTACTCTGGGAAGCTAAAGTAGGTTTTATGAAATGAAAACTATTTTACTGAAAATTTCACAATTCCTGTTTGGCCTATCTCTGATCATCTGAACTTTGATGAATTTAGAAGACGCAGAACTTCTAAAGAAGTCCTAAAAGATTGTCTATATTTGCTAGTACAAAGAGGTAATCTTCTGGTGAGCATGAGATCATCAAGTAGGCATCATAAAATTAAACTAAATCCCACTGTTTAACTGTACAAATAAAACTTCATTCATATGATTGTAGGAAAGTGTCATCACAGCCAAAGTTTAACAGGGCTCCCAGCATGCGAATAGGGTCACTTTTTCTTTTCTTTTCTGTCACAGTTAGCACTAAAATAAACTGGTTTAGATTTTCTTTCCAGAAAGGATTGGAAGTATTTTTGGAAAGTTAGACACCATCACGTTGCTGGTAGTATACTTTGCTGCAGTTCAAGCCTTCTGACCCTGCTTTGTATAAATTGCAGATGGGAGAAGGGGTCACCAGATGAGAAGTCATGCAACACCTGTATAGCACATCTTCAGGTTTCTGCCCATCAGTAACAGGGCTTCACTGATGTTTCTGTACTGATGTACTGGACAGGCTGGGACTTCAGTGCAAATTTGAGTCAAGGGGCCTGTGACCTGTGGAACAGCCCAAAGCATCTGTGGTGTGGATAAGTCCATGCGAGAGCAGGTACACCTCAAAGTGTTTGTGTCTGTGCTGCAGCAGGTATACCTTTGAAGACATTGAAGGCCCAGGGATATTCCATGCTGGAGAGGCTGTAGTTCTCGCATACTTTATTCGAGCTAAAGGTAACCCTTGTATCTTTTCTTTGATCTCTTGATATTCTTGGTAGTGTTGAGTTTATTCATATTTTAGCTTAATACAGAATGGCTGAATTGTGCTTTTTTTCCTTCATATGTTTGGGGTTTATTCATCGTTAGCCTTTCTATAGCAGGAAGTCTGTTGCTGCAGTTGCAGTGATATCCAGTATTTTGTAACTTAAACTCGGTCAAGGACTGTCCATTATAGTTTGGTACTTTGTGAACAAGGGTGAGTGTAATGGAGCAACAGGTAGAGGCTGCATCACAAATGGAGTTCAGATCACTGGGAACCCCACCGCACTAGGAATTGTCAACAAAAGATGGTTTGCAGGTCTGTAAATAAGTCTAAATGCCTCTTACTGTGACAGTGATACACAGCTCTCTACACTTTGACTAGGTATGTCAGAGCAGCTGAAGATTTTAGTTACCACTGAGGTGGTGTGTGCAGAATGTATTGATGTATGCAGGTAACAGATTTTGCTCAATATTTACGGACCCACAATTTGTAACGTCTGATATTTTGTGTGAGTGGTGAACACGTAAAATTTTAAGTGGATTCAAGTCCCTGAGAGTTGCCAATGCTATAGAAAGATCAAAAGTTACTGTGAACCGTTTTCCCTCAGCTTCTTTACTGAAACACTTCCACTTATTTCAGAAGGACCACATATTCTCCCAGAAAATTTCTTGACTTTCCTGTTCTTGTCAGTGCCAGATACCAATGCCAGTGATCTTTCTCCTGTCTTTTGTGGTTACAGTATTTTTTCTATAGAAATTGTCTGGAGGCCACAGACTAATTTTACTAAAGCTAGTAGATGGGAATTACATGGCATTGACTCCTGGGCTCTCTCCGTCTGTTTTAGATTATAACTATTGACCTAGAGGTGAAAGGCTCTATATCCCATTACTAATTCTCTGAGTCATATTGCTCTTTATAACAGTGCTTTAAACAGATGATGCAGGATGCTAGTATTCAATAGCATCTGTGCTAATAGCACTTACTCAAATTTATTGGCAAAGATACCTTCCAGGTTTTGTTTTTTGAACAAAAAATAAATATCTGTATGTAGTTGCACTCATGAACTCCTTGCAAAATCCTCAAGTCTTTATGCATCTGAGGTTTTTTTTTTTGCTAAAGATAAATATCTTAAGGAAAAGTTAAAGACAAGAATATCTGGATTTGCATTAGAGTTCTGGCATACTATTATTAGCAATAATATACAGAATATAGTAAAAGCCTTGAATTCCAAAAATCCTCTGGTATCACATTTTCCTATTTTGAATGCCAGTGTAGTCCTTTTGGTTAGATAGGGACTTAGTACACTTTCTCATTACTGCTATCTTAGAAGCTACACATCTTTGCATTTCAGTCCTGTTGTTTAGTGTGTACATCTCAATAGAAAAGTACTGAGCTAAAAGGAGTGAGAGTTAGGAAAGGTAAACTTCCTTGCTGTTGAATGCAGGTGGAAATTGGCACCATCAACACCCATTGTGTATATCAGTTGGTTTGGTTTTCCATTTTTTTTCTTCAGTTGCACCATTACTTTAAGTAACAGATGTCGCATCCTGCGTGTATTATCATTTGACCAGTTTTTGGTTCCATCATATGACACAAATGAAGCTACAAGACATCTCAAAAATGATACTGATTTCTTGTAATTTTATGTAAGAAGCGAGTGATGAGATCCATTGAAAACAGTAAAAAGCATCACGACTTAGTAGGGAAGAACCCGAGGTTTTGCTTCAGCATAATTAATCTGTATGGTCTGGGATTAATGAATTAATTTATTATTTTTCCTTATACTCTCATTTATGCTGGAATACCTCCACCTAAATCAAAAGTGCCACATCATCAAAAATTAAGTACCTAATAAGTAATTCTGGCCAATATAATCTAAATACACTTGTATAAATCCTAGATAGTCTTTGTAGAGTTATTCTGGTCTAAGTGTATAGGAAAGAGTTTTGCACAGTAAGCACTACAGCTTAGAGTGGTCAACACGTGATTCATCTTGAACTGCTTTTATAAGTAATGCCTGAAAAGCAAACTGGCTCCAAACACACTTAAACTGTTGTTTTCATGTACTTCAAAGCAGTGTATGTATTTTAGATAGTAAAATTTATAAGTTGCCACCATTCCTCAGGCACCTATGAACTAGATATCTCCTGTACTGTCCTGTGGCTGCACTGTTATTTTTTGTTGTTCTTATTTGTGTAGTGGTAAAATTGTCATAGATTGGCAGTATGACAAAGAAATAGATTTTTGACATTATACTTGATACGTTTGGCTGACAATTAATTACTCATTTAAACATTTCTAAAGCACTGGAGTAAATATGTGAAGGTACATAAGAACTCTAAGCAAGTTCCTATTGAGTTATGCAATTTAGCATACTTATGCCTAATACTAAGAAACAAGACACTGACAATAACTGAAAAATAAATCACACACCATTTAAAATAAAACATATAGGATTAGTGTAAAAATGACACACAGGAAAATGCAATCTAGTTTTCCCAGCACTTCAAGTATGTGAACTTGCAAAAAGTATCTGACTAGTTTCTTCAATAATGCATATGGAAATGAAAAGACAATCTGCTTTTTGGTATCTCTTTAGATATTACCACAAAACAGATGTGTATCAGGTGTACAGATGTTGACTGAAGTGGGCTAAGGTTTATTTGGTATGTCAACAAGAAAATTACTTAAGTGAGGAAAAGTCAAGACTTGGAGAGGGATGAGTTGCAGATACTGTATCAGAAATGGCATCAGAGAACAGGCAAATAAAGACTGAATAGTGAAATAGAGAAGTGTAGTTAAAAGAAGTAAGATTTCAAAAGAAGCCTAAATGGAGGAAGAATACAGGACAGTGGAACAGCTGATTTAGAGTAGTATTTCTGGTAATACTCAGAAAAAACCCCTCGAATATAGGGAACATAATGTTATATGTCTGCTTTTATACTGAAACATAGCAAAACATCCCAGACCTTCTAAGAGCAAAAGGAATCTTTTAGGTAGCTTTTCTTTGACAATCATCACCAAAGAATATTTGTACCATTCATTGTACATCAAAATGAGAAATAGAAATCTTATTTTTGAGTACGTTTTCTCCTCCTGTCCTTCCAGGCACCTTGAAGCTTGTGAATAGAATTTACAAAATGTTTAGAAAAAAAGAGTTTGGAAACTCTCTATTAAGAATGGGATTTCAAATGAGACATCCGTTGCCAAATGAGAAATGGCAAAGGCAAAAAGACCCCAACATATCTAAAGCTTTCATAGGTCTCATTGTCATTAGCAATGTTAACTGGAAAGTGGAGCAGTCTGGAAGGAAGTGGGCAGATTAAATATAGCTAAGTCTGCCACATTTCCATCTGCTTTTATGTATCTAAAACAGAAAAGAGCCACCTGCTAATCAGAAGTGACACATCTTGTTTATGAATGCAATTAGTCTTTTTTAGTTAATCATCTTAATTAGTTTTGAAATCTTTAAACATACATGAAAACAGCAGAAGATCAAACGATAATAGTTCTACAAATGAAAGTTGTAAAAATATGATGAGTAATCAAATGAATCCAGGACAAAATCATGAAAATTGCAGCATAAACAAGATTGTCGTACAAGGAAAAACTAAAAAAAAAACAATCTAAACAAAACCTCATCTAAACAAAATATATGATAAAAATGGAAGGGGGAGGAAAACAGAAAAAAATATTCCCCCTGTGCCTTAGTACTTTCCTCGCCTCCAAAAATCCCATGGTATAAACACAGACTCTGGAAAAGGCAAACAAAACAAGCTCAGTTCACCATATTTAATTGTGTTGCTTAATTGCACAGACCTTCTTCATCTAGGCTTCAGCTAATACTTTTTAAACTACATGTTTTGCTTCTTCAGTTACTTTCATGTAAAAAAACTTACATACCAAACATTGCCATTAGAGACAATGGTGAGTTTCTAGCATTTGTCAAGACTTTTGCTCATTTTTTTGCTTGGTTGTTTTTTGATACAGCTGTAAAATGCATCTGTGGGTTCTGTAGAAAAAAAAAAGGTGTTAGAGTTTTGTGAAAGATTTTGCTTGAGGAGCAGAGCACCCTGATGCTTTGCAGGCTGCCTTTGGAAGCACAGCTTTGTGTCAGGTACAGGGCTGGATTTATTTGTCAGCACTGGTTTCAACCTGCTTCTTCTGGCCAGTTGTTATCTGGAAGCAGTTTTTGTTTAGCTTTGCTCAATTGGATTCCCAGTCTTTTGGTGTAAAATTCATGCCTTGAATAACTTCAGTGAAGCTTCTGATCAAGACCTAATTCTTTAAGTATCTTACGTAGTTGTGATGTATCTATGAAGAGTTCATTTCAACTTTTATTTTCACTTTAATTTTGCTGGCAGCATTCACAGAATCACAGAATTGTCACAGTCAGAAGAGACCTCTGAGATCACCGTGTTCATCCTTTCTGCAAATTTGTGCTTCCAGGGTAAAAAATTCAAGGGCCAAGAACTAGAGGTCATGTATCTCTTACTTTGGGGCACACTGGAAGTGGGAGGCTGTATTCATGAGCAGCCTATTGAGGGCATCTGCATTGGTGGGCAGGGGATAATGCAAGCCCCACAGCCTCGTCTGCACCAGCAGCCCATGTGCAGGGAGCTGCTGCAGTACTGAAATCTGGGCTCGCCCACCCAGCACAGGAGATTTACTTGAGCTGCCTGTCAGACACAGGCAGCTGAGTCACAAATGACCCACAGTGATAACCAGGGTAACTGGGAGGCCTGCAGTGTGTCCCTGCCCTCTCTCTAAGGTGGAGCTCATCCCCATGGATGAGCTGCATGAACATCACTGCTGCTGACATTGCAGAGGGCACCCTCTTCAGCCCTAGGAAGACAAGCTGGAAAGCCAGTGTGAAGCTTACTGCTGTAGGGTTTCTTTTTTTTCCTGCATCTTATGAAATGTACTGCATCCATTTTCTAAGAAAATAATGCTTCACGTAACAGAGCAATGCTGTTGTTTTACAGGTTGGTTTGCTGCAAGCGTGTCCTATAGTTGAATTCAGGATGTGTCTAGTCATGTGCAGGTCCCCTTTTACAATATGTGTGTGCAATCTGGTTTCCTCACAGAAGAGAGCAACCAGGTAGTCTGCAAGACCTATCTGGAGTGTCAGGGAATGATAGAAAGATTGGCTTTTAACATGAAACAGACTTTTGGGATAAAGGTGAGGAAAATTGAGTCTGAATAAAAAATTATTTTCTCAGCTTATTTTCTCACTCATGGGAACATGATTTTTCAGCCATTAAAAGCAACTGGAGCATTGCAGTCTTTTTTCTTTTTCTTTTTTTTTTTTTTTTTTTCCTTGAAGGAGAAATAGGTACTCTATTAGTGAGTCTTACACTGTGAAATTCAGAAGAATTCAAATGTGCCCTGTTTGCTCTGCATGTGTTGTAATATTGTGTACAGGATACAGTTTCTCCACCCTAGCATGCTTGGGGCAGTGGGATGCATGAGGTGGCTAGACAGGAAGGCTGGATACATTGTCTACCTTTTCCAAAATAGCCTGGATCACAGCTACTAAGATAGAGAGGTGTAAGATGTGAATCCATGTCATGTCAAACACCCATCATGCTAAACAGGAGTAAGCCATCAGCTGAATTAAACACTAACTAGGGAATTGCAGGGAAACTTTAGGAAACAGTGTCAGCTTGAAAAGGAGTGGCAAAGCAGCATGATGCCTGGACATTTGTGAGCTGATTAACATTTTGTAAATGCTCAGCATTTACAAATTCACCTGCTCTGTTGTTGGTGTTGAACATGAATGTGTAGGTCACAGATTGACAGTTATTTGCAAGTTGTTAATAAATCAATAAACTGGTGTAAACTATGTGAATTAAGCAGGGTTTGTTTATGCCCTGTGATGCTAGTAAACAGCAAGAGCAGGCTGTTGTGAGAGAATGGCCAATGAAAGGACTGAATTGCAGAGAACATTTTATTCTTTTACAGTATTTCTGATGCTCAGAGATATTATAGCTCCTCCATGTGTTTTTGCCTTAAATAGTATGTGGATTGTACTGACGTTGTTGTTTCTTTGCATTCCATTTAGAAGAAGAAAAAAAAAAGTCATAGGGCCTATGTGAGACAACAAATTCTTTTTTTTCCTCTTTATGTAAAGTTTATTATGTAATGGATGAAAGGGAAAAAAAACCCCACAATTCTTTACTTCAATTACTACAGGAAAAAAAAAATAGAAGAAAAAAAATAAGTGTTTGCAAAAACCTCATACAAGATTTCCACTTTGGAAAGCAAGAACATTGAATCTACAATCACCATTTTCCGTTAGAAACAGTAACACTGACCTTCCTCTAATCCTTTTGACCTACTATTGTAAGGCTGCTTATAAATAGAAATAGAAACCACACGCTGTCAGTCAGGGCATCCTTAACTTCTTATCCTGAGCAAAATAAAGCTCATAATTTTTCTCCTTTCTTACAGCTGAGAAGGAGCATAATGGAAAGCAACACATAAAAATCACAGGTGTGTAAAAGTAGTGGCAACACCTATCAGAGCTTAAAGATATCCATCCAAAAGATAAAAGTATGTAATTTTGTTGGTTTGGATTTTGTGTGAGTGTATGTGGTTGCTCCTACAAACAGCTTCTCAGTCAGCTCTAAGTTGACAATTTCCCGAGTAGGTAATTGCTGAAGAAGTCTATCACAAAATACTGAATAACTGTTGATCATGTTCATGGTGGCACGTGATATTACCAGCACTTTTGTACTTGCTCTCCAATGTGCTGGAGAGACTGCTGGTGGTGAACAGTGACGGCACACTTGCCTTTGAGGATGGAGGAGTAGTGCAGTTTTAGTGTGAACAGGAGGACCCACTTCACCCCTTGATCATCCCCATGTATCCCACCACGGTTCACTGCACAGTTTTAGTGCGTGTGAACTGCATTCCTTTAAAGGGGAAATAAACTGCTCCAGGTGTTTGCTGGAGAAGAGAATATGTCTGAACCAACATCACTTTTTGAGCCATCTCTGAGCCACTGGCACAGAGGGATGTCCAGTCAGGTGATGAGATTGACCACAGGCCAAAGCAAAACCCCCAGAACGACTGTAGCATACATATGAGCACCTCAAGAATGCTTGTTTCCACAAGAAAATGTTTCCCTTTTATGCTGATTTACTTGCTAATGTAGATAGAACCCAAAGTAAATTCCAGTGTGTAGAACTAGGTATCCTCATAAATTAATTATTTTTAGTTGCATATGTAAATAACAACAACAAAAAAAAGGAATAATTAAATAGAAAAGCAACTTTTAAAGAAGTCCCGATTGCTCAAGATGTTTTGCAAGATACTGTCCAAGTAGGAACAGAATCAGAATTCAAACTGCATGTATTCATCAGTACTACATTAGAAGGGCTCATGGACCTCAATCCTCTAGAAAAGAATCTTGTTCAATAAAAAAAGGTCAAAACAAAAAACTGTGAGTATTGCTTTTCAAGACCTAATTGGTATTGTTTATTTTTGCCAGTTTCTTAACCTTTTAGTCCTTTCACTGCCACTGTGTCTCTTCATCACAGCATTTATCTTAAGGCAGTTTTGATTATGTAAAAGAATGGGTTCCAAAAACATCTCCCAGGATTGGGTTAGGTATTAATTGGGCTGGGGGTTACACTAAATCACCCTTATTGATCCTTAGGGCTCTATCTGGTTTGTATTATTCCATATCTTCTTGATAGTGATTCATGGTATGACATTGTCTAATATGCTGCGTATCAAGTACCTTGTGTGTTGGATTGCCATATGAAATATTAAGCAATATGAGTAATAGTTTTTCGTCTCAGGATGAATTGCTTTAGGGGTCAGAATACAACTGATAGTGCAGCTTAGAACGGCGCAGACATTATATGAAAACTTACGTTTCCATGAAGTTCCTCATTTCCCCCAGAGTTTCTCATTAATAGTAAATAAATGTGCCTGGATGCTGAAGTGTTTCTACCATCACAATATTTGAGTGTTGGAAAAATATAAATGAAAATTAGATATGACTGAATTTTTTTTCTATGTCATTTGGAGACCTGTGGATGTTTAAGGGATTGGTCTTCTTTTCCAGAGATATGGAGTGACATAAAATGGCAACTGATGAGAAATCCCTTCTGCTTGTAGAAATACCTAAACTGCTTGCAGGAATGGTTTTGGTTATGAGATTGAGTTGCATGAGGAAATGCAACTCAACTCTGAGATCAGGTTTCTACTGAAAGAAAAGTAAAACCAATTATGCAGTAAGATCTCTATCACAGATCCTCAGTATTTTAGATATTCAAGCTACGGATTGCAGATTAAGGTTTAAATGTGTGACTGTGTGTGCTGGTCCTACTGGAGACTTAGGACTGTGTCTCTCATACCTCATATTTATTAATCATCACTCAGTGTGTCCACCTGCTCACACACAATTCCTTCACATTCTTGCTTTTGTTGCTCCACCTCATATAACTCTTTCATTGTAGGCCGACTCTGTAACCAATCTACCTCATATGTAAAAACCTTGCTCCAAACAGTGTGTGTGTATGTGTTTGTTTATATCAAGTGGAAGGCTGTCACTAAGCAGGACTAAGATATCCACTGCTGGTAAGAAATGGCCTAGAAAAATATTTTGGGAGATCCTGGTTTGTGTATTTCTGACAAAACACCTTTTGTATAGATGAGTTCCATATTAGAAACAAATGGCAAACTGTTTTGAGTTTTTGAACTGAAGATGTAATTATAACTTCTTTATTGTTTTATTCTTCAAATTTTGCTTTAAATTTGTGAGAAGGCATTGTTTTGGGGAAGAAAACACTACCAAGGTCATTCTATTTGCTGCATAACTTTCATTTGTTCACTTACATCAGGAGGACCCTGCAGTGAACAGCGGTACCTTGAGATGGCAATTATTTTGATTTGGAATTTTGTGTACAATAATTAAACAGTCAGGTACCAGCAGACATGTGTTACCCTGAGATAACATGCTCCTTGGAAGTATCGTGAGGCAGAAGGTGAAATTAGTGCCTCCAATGACCTGGGAAACACATTATCTCACCACTGCACAATATCAAGGGTGTATTGTTACTGTATACCAACTATTAGCATTATTAGTTGCATTGTGATTGATTGCACCATGTAAAACATATGTTTAAAACATGTTCAGCGTTGTGCATCATGTGATAATTATGTCTGACTCTGAAGGACCAATATATCAGGTGTTAGCATGAAGCATTGGGGTTTTATTTGTCTCTGGGACATGCAAAACTGGTAAAAGTTCTCTTGAGCGGGACTTTAGCATCAGAGTCCCACAGCTTCAACAAAACCAGCATCTATAATGTAGTAGAGTACTCACATGTATTTGGCTCAAGCAGAGCATTTACAATTGTTATGTATTATTTTTTTTTATGAGTATATGTTTGCATCTGTGTGTTTGCATCTCCAGAGCGATCTTCACAGTGTTTAACCTGTGATTAATTTTGCCTCCCACCTCCCCAAGCCCCTTGCCTGTGCCCACTGCTGTCAGTTGTTTCATTTCTCAGGTGACTGACAGGAAGGATTTTTTTCCCCCAGCAAACAGTCTGGCACTGTACCCAGGACATGGGTCGGCTGGTTAATGCATCCCTGGCAGACAACGGGCTTTGTGCCGCTTGCCTCTTCTCACAGCTCCTCAGTGAGGCACCACATCAGACAGAAGAGAAGGTCTATCTTTAATCTGAGCTACTCGGGGAATCAAAGAGGGTGGATTAAAACAAGAGCAGTGACTGATTCCCACAGGAGGGCACTTTCCTCTTCCATTTGATATAATGAACAGGATAATCAAAGCAAGGTTAGAAACCCGCTGTACCTTTTCTCCAAGGATTTTTGTGATGTCAGTTCACAAGGTATTATAATAATTGAATACACATGTGATAATGATTTAAAAATAATTTCCTTTTTTACCTTAGAATAATTTACATATAGCTGCTGTCGCAAGGTGTCTGTCTTATGAGTCATGAAGCTTGTAGTTAAACATGTTAAACCTTATTTCACCTGCAGCTGTTTTGTTTCTTTGCACCTAGGTATCTTTTGATCTTTGCTAAAAATAGTTATGGTGCCCACATAAGGACTGCATTTCAAAAGATATGGTGGGATGTTGCTTTGCCATTGGATTTGAGCATCCAATAATGAAGCAAAAATCTGGTTCATGCCTAGAGATAAGAGCATTTAGGAGGAAGGCACATACCAGGTTTGGCTGGGCTGTAAGGTGAAGGTGACAACCTACTGACTTATTGTAATTGCTCTGTCCTTTTAAAAATGGTGTGCTGCCAGGACTATGCTGGTTTCTCAGTGAGAAACCCCAGAAGGGCAAGAACGAGTTGCTACCCATGTCCTGCATGTGTGCTGTGGCCAAGTGCACTTGCGGTCTGAAAACAAGAAGAGGGCTGTCCCTGGGGCTTCTCTGGTGGCTCTACATCAAGGTCTCCCTTTGCATGCCCTTGCTTAGAACTGGGGGATGCAGCCCTATGGGGATGGGCTGCTCCATGCGCTGCTTCCTGATGCATTTGCTGCAGTGTCCCAGGAGAATCCAACAGAAATATTTCCTGGGCTGGCACTAATGTGGTGACCCTGCGTCCCCCCTGTCAGCGCTCTCTGTAGCTGGTATCACATGAAAGCACAAGCAGTGCTTTAATGCAAAGGGGAGCATTATGTCCTTTACTGACAATCCCTCTCATATAAGTGTAATGTGCTACTCTAATGTGGTTTAGACAAGTTGGTGATTCTTATTTTTTTTCTTTTCTTTTTCTTTTTTACGGTGGCAGTGCAGGATCTTGGCTAATTCAGTGCTGGCTTTCTTTGCATTTCAGTTGAATCCACATGGGATGGTGATATTCAGCTCTGCATTACTGCTATTTCCCACTTTAATGACCCTGGTAAATCTTTAATGATTGCCGTCACTGTCAGAAGGGCACAAAGGGCCCTTCTCTATCTTGATGCAACCTAAGAATATATGCTCACAGATGTCAATTAAAATAATGGCATTGGCGGTAGGTAGGTCACTTGTATTTTTATGAGTACCTACCTCTTATTGCAAAAGCAGCATAAAAATTCCACTCAGAATCATTATATTCAGAAAAAAAAAAATAGAAAAAGAAGTAGGTGTAGATGTTTTAAGTTTTGTTTTGATTAAGCAGGGCAGCACATTCCAGACAAAATGAACTGGGACAGGCACTTCACAGAAATGGGCCTTATCATCTCAGTAAGCTGGAATACCTAAGATATAAATTGTTACTTTAAATTGGATATTTTGAAGTGTGAAATTTTCAACCTGTAATATCTGCTTGAAAGTCTCTGTTAGGGAAATTCATTTAATGTTAGAACCAAGATTTTTCCCACCATTTAAACATTGTTTCATCATGAGTGATTTCTCTATCACAGTATAGCCTTTAAGACATAATTCTCTTGAATTATGTGGTATGTTAGCAGCCCTGTGAGATGGGAACTGGATACACAGATCTCCTGTTTTCATTAATAGCAGTTGCCTGCCTAATTTACTAAGCAGCACAGAGAAAATGTGGCCCCGTGGGTCAATATCAATGGATTCAATGAGGTCTTCACCCTTTAAAAATGTCATTAGTGGGAGTAATAGCTGGCTGTGGGCATTAGCACTTACTATAGCTGTAGCAAGCTGGATCTCTGGAGAGCAGAAGTCTGATGCAGAGGTGCTCAAGCTTGTTTAGGGAAACTCCCATCCATTGTTCACTGCTGAGCTCTCAAGAAGTCTGTAAAATTTTGGGAGAGTTAGGCTTTCATCCTAAAATTAGGATTACCTTGGTGAATTGTGGGCTTTTTTTGACAAGGTGAGAGTGGTGTCTACTGCTCTTCATCTGCCTCTCACTTGTCCTGTATCTCCAGCTGACCTGAATGTAAGGATAGAGTTTGACCCATTGCCACCTACCTCCACCCCTCTCAGAATTAAATTTTCATGCTAAGCCAACCTAGGTTTTAAGAGGATTTCACTGTGCACTAGGAGGTGCCGCCGTATAGAATTTTGTTCCTGGTTCAGTTGCATGGCTGAGGACTCTGTTGGCAGGTTTATCTATGGGCTTTCATCAAAGACAGAGGAAAGATTTGTATGGTTACCTCTAAAGCAGTGACCTTGTGGTATTTCTGCATGGTGGTGATGGAGTGTGGGATCAGCTTAATCTGTTTCTCAAGTCAAAAAGTTGGAGCTTGGTATTTTTTTCCCTATCATAATGTATTCAATTGCACATTAAAATCTAAAGTTTTCTAGAATATACTTTCTGTAGGAATTTAAAGATGCTGTGGCTCTAAACTTGATCAATAAAATGTGATTTTATATAAGAACCTACCTTCTTGAGCTGCACTTTAAAATAGAGAAAACTCATGAACATTTCTGCTGTATGTGGCAGTTAGTATTTTAATCCATACAACATCCTGAGCATGAGAGTAGATAAGGATGGATAACCTAGGAAAACACTGTATAATCTTAAACTTATTAAAAAATAATAATAAAAGTATTCAAGCATTAATATTGGATACTTTAGGTCATTATTTTATCCGTAAGGTATATATTCATAAAATATTTTAATTACACTTCACCTAACTTTGTAGTCTCTTTTGATTTTGTCGTGGTTTGGTTGTTGTTGGTTTTTTCTGTAGTTATTTGCTGCTTCAAAGTCATTTGATCTATGTTTTCCTTTAGACCTCTGCCTCTTTGTATAGATTACTAGAAAGGAGTTCAATTACAATTTTGTCTCTGATGTGGATATTTCTCTAGTGAATGTTGTACAAAGACATGTCCTTCCTCGTGCTCCATTTCAAACAGGGCTTCAAATGCTAACTAAAAAAAAAAAACAAAAAATACTGATCTGAGTAATTCAAGACAGGTTTCATTTTAGCTTTTATGAGTATGTGCTTGATACAACATCAACAGCAAATGTTTCACAATCTTCAGGCCTATGTGATTTGAGTTGTACCAGGTCTGTTAATATTCTACTTGTGGATTGTATGTATGGCTTCTTAAAAAAAAAATAAAAAAAAATAAGGTCTCTTCAAGAATGTGTGCTAACACTGGATTCAGTTGTAATTTTAGGATGCAAAATTCCTAAATTTTTTGTTAGGTGTGGGATTTCCTGTCAGCATTTTGTGTTTTCCTCCTGCAAATAAACATATCACAAAACTATACAGTCTGATCATGAGAGTATCCCTACAGGAATACATTTTTCACACATGTTTTAATATAAAGTATGCAATAGTCCCTTAAAATTTTCACTAAAAATATTGTAACCCACTTTGTCAGATATGAATTATAGAAAAACTGTTCTTCCTACACTTACAGCACTTACTTTGATTGCTGAGTGAGTTCTGTGAGAATTTATGAGTAACTATTAATTAGCTGGGTTATACATTTTATTAGATATCATTTTCCAACAATATAATTCTTGAAATTTGAAAGATGAAAATTAACATACTTGGAGTTTATTCCAAAGTCAAGGCTACAGATTTTCAGTCTTTCTCTGTAGGCATATTTTTATCTAAGGATATAATTTTTTTTTTTTTGGTATTCTCTTCCATTTTATGTTCTAATATTTTCTTCACATTGTTTTGTCTCCAAACATCTCTGATATAAGCATCCAATTGATACAGAGCTGCTTCATTAAGAAGAGAGAAGTGCACAGCTGAGCTTTCCCTAGATGACTTGTATATAAAGACTAGATAAGAATATCTTTTTCTTAAAGAAGGCTTGGAATTCAAGATGCTAAACATACAAATCCCCTAAGGTATTTAAATGTTACTTAACTTGATGTTAGGCAACGACTCAGAAACAGTCTTTGTGTTCAAAGTCAGGTCTTGACTGCTCTGCATGATCCAGGGCCATTCTGCATAGTCTTCTGACCTAAAAGGAACAACCTTGCTGCTAACCCGCTTTTGTGTGACTTACAGCTTTATAAGCCATGTGGAAAACAAAACAAAATATTGGCCTTTTCTGAACTTCAGATGGTGAGTGGTGATGAAAGCTAAACTATGCTTGTACTTCCCGGTAACAGGAATTGCCACACTTCACAGAAAATGTCACCTTTTTTCCAAATGTAAAATCCAAATCTGACTGAAAACCCGATTATGCTAAATGGTTGGTGGGTGTGGGGGAGAGGATGCTTTAATATATCATAGATTAAGGAGAAACCAAACCTCATTTGAAAGCTGAAGGCTAAAGCTTGGACTTCAAAATGCCTGGACTTTAAAATCCCTCAGAACCAGGGGCTTCCGTAAGCCTCAGGAAAGGACCTGGATGCTCCATCCTCTGTCAGGCAGCCACCTCCCCAGGCACCATCTCATGTCCCTGCTTTCACTGCAAGTTATATTTGCTTATGTATCTTAGTTGTGTAATTGAGGCACCTAAGCATTTCTATAGACTTTTGGGTTTATATAATTGAATTTTAAACTTGCTATCAAGCTGTGGTTCTCTATTTGTAGCTTTTGTGTTACAGTAAAGGTGCACCTGAACAGTAATAGCAGCTGTATAAAAGAAATTAAAGAAGAGAAATGAGCTTCTGTCAGAGATGTTTTCAAATTTTCCTTAAGGCATACTTTATTAGAAAGGCCAAAGAAGTTGAGACAACTGACAGACTTGTGTGTGCATGCTAGCAAATGGTGCCTGCCTAATTTATTATCTCTCCATTGGCAGCCATCAAAAGTTCTTAATTTCAGAAGCTTCTTGAAGATAGGCAAGTCTTGTAATGCAGAGGAAAGCATTTGTACACAGGCTTCTCACCCTTTTTTCTTTTTTTTTTTACTTTTAGAAAACACAACATACGGGATTTTGGAGTATGTATTTCACATTTTTCATCTGGGTCTCTGTATTTACTATTTATGCTGTAGAACTTGAGGATAAGAAATCAATATGAACATTTCACCATCATTTGTTCATGTCTTTCTAAAACTTTTTTTGAGTTGAAAGTGTGAAAGACATCAGATTATTGGTACTTGATGTTGTAATTTAGAGATACTTTAACTCAAAACTGATGTGAGAAGAAGCAGTTTGCCTTTGCTTCCTTACCTGTTCCAACAAAACTGCTTATGATGTTGAGTAGTGATTTTTGTTCAGTTTTGCTAGGTCTGAGCTTTTTGTAGACAGACAATAGAGGCATTTCAAACCAAAGTCTGTTGATAGTATAGAATTTTTTTCTTTGAATTACAGTTTACCATGCACTTCTCCAGAGTAGCTCTACACTGCAATTTGCTGTGTGGAGATTATGAGCCTGGTGTATGGCTGAACACTTTTTGCAGATTAGTGTGTTTGGAAAGGCAATAGTAGAATTTCCCCATGTCTTTGGGTATTTATTGAAAGTGTCTATGGTGAAGGTTAATTTTTATGTGTACTTCCCAGAAATAAATGGGAAAGCTGTTTATACAAACAGATTTTAAAGACTTTTCAAGCTGACAGCTAAAAAAAAAGAAGAAATGGGCTTGAGATCTACTAGAGTTGTAACTTGTAGAGGTCTGGGTTTTTTTATACATCAGCTGTAAGTGTCCTTCCCCAGGGCATGTTCTGCTTCTAGAAGTGACGAACATATTTTTACCTACTAACTCAGCCTTGCTCTAGCACCTGACTCGTAGACCAGTGAAACCCTTGATCTCCTCCAATGTTTCTCTGTTTCCTTTGGGTAGTGCTGGAGGCCGTAAACTAATAGAGGGCAGTGAAGTGTGATTTGTGCATGGAGTGATCCTCTCCCCATTGCCCTGGACTAAAGCTTCACTGTCTAAATACTTCTGTTAGTGGGAGACTGTAGTGATCTGGTAGATCCCTTCTAGCCTTGTGTACTGATCTTAGCATGATGAATATGTGCTAGAGCTGCCATTGCTAAAATTGCAGGTGCATTGATTCACCTTGTAATCCTAGTAATTTTCCCTCACAAGATTATTATCTGATGTATGATTATGTGATTTTTTTTTTTAATTATTTTTTTTTCCTCCTTATGGTCTTGCTGTGTCTGGGATTGGAGATTTGTTAATTGTTTGTTCCTCATAAATATGTAAGAATCCTTTTCTATCCTTATCATCACCTCACCAGCATCCCATAACAAATAAGCATGGACCTCATGAATGTATTTTACATGAAAGTGGTAGTAATCTTATTTAGGTTCTCCTGGACCATCATGTTTTGCGAAGAAGGTCCATGCACAGAATTCCTGAGTTTGTAATGTCATTACAAAATGAATTCAGATGTTTTCATCTTCAGCACTAGACGTTGAGAAAATGTGACTAATTATGCTTAGGACAGTGAATGTGGAGGAACATAATGAAAGGTGTTGAGTTCTTTCCGTACAAACTGCTGTCTATGTCTAGCTGCGTTTTATTACTCATGAGTGCTCTTGATTCCTAGTTTTCTGTGGCTGAGGAAACAATGACAGGCAAACATCTATTCTGTGTCCATCAACTTGGTGTTTTTTTGTTTGTTTGTTTTTGTTTTGTTTTGTTTTTGTTTGGTTGGCTTTTTTTTAATCCCCTCCTCTCTGCCATAAGAATTTAACTATCAAAATCTCCTCACTTTATTTCTGTGTCTATAGGAAAGATGAGCTCCCCTGATGGCAGGCATAGAAATATATTAAGTGTTTATGCTGATGCATCATGTTCCAGTTTGAGACACAAAGTAAACTGCATTGGTCTAAGGTCTCTACATTAATCCAAGACCATGGTCAGATTTCCCCTTGCAGAGCCCAGTTCCTAGCCTGTTCTTATTGCCTGTACAACCTGACAGTGAATGTTAAAAGGGATGGGACTTCTACCACCTCCTTTGGTGACCTGTTCCAGTGTTTCATCACCCTCACTGTAAAAAATTTCTTCCCTATATCTAGTCTGAATCTACCCTTTTTTAGTTTAAAACCATTATACCTGTCTGTGGCTACCTTCCTTATAAATCCCCTTTAGGTACCAAAAGGCTGCATAAATTCTGCCCAGAACCTTCTCTTCTCCATGTTAAACAACCCCAACTCACTCAGCCTGGTTTCACAGGAGAGGTGCTGCAGTCCTCTGATCATTTCTGAGACCTTCCTCTGGGCCTGCTCCAACAGGTCCACGTGTTGAGAGCCCCAGAGCTGGACAGAGTACTCCAGGTGAGGTCTCACTATAGCAGAGTAAAGGAAGAGTGTCACCTCCCTTGACCTGCTGGCCACACTTCTTTTGATGCAACCCAGGATATAGTTGGCTTAAGTGCTTTTTTACTTGCTTGCTGATTATTATTACACTGGTAGATTGGCACCTTGATCTTTTTCATAGCACATCCAAGAGTATGGATGTGTCCTTATGCATCACTACTGAAAATACTCTCAAACGCTATTCTGTACTGTTACCATTTTCTCATTTTCACCATGAACCAGCAGTATTTGATAGGATAGAATTTCCTTTCTGTGTAATATCAAAAGTATTAAATAGATGACCTCTGCTTATTTAAAAAATAAAATTTTCATTGCTCTCTACTCTTTTAGCATTACCCATGTGGTGTAGCTCTGGAAGAATGAATTGATACGGACTATTTAACAACCCAAATCTAAAATGAAATTTGCATTGGAGACTTTATATCAGTGCTGGAGTATGTGAGATAAGAAGAATTCACCTTGCTATCCGGATCATTGGCAATGATTGCAGGGTTTGCTGGTATGAAAAATCTAAAAGTCAAATTTTGAAATTTTATTGTTTAAGGATATGTGATGCCAATAAGAAACAATGAATTATGTGCTCACAGAGTTAATTAGAGATTGTAATAAAATTTTGACCTTAAAATCTATGTGTTTGAACGGACTTTAGTAGGAGAAAACCTGGTCTCTGAATTTTTTACAGCTCTTTTACTTAACTCTTTGTGTGAGATGCTTGCATGTGACACAGCAATTTCAGATGAAAGTATTTAATGGCACAAGTCATATAATTTGAATTGTAGATAATGATGGTTATGTCCACTTACACCAGAGGTGTATTTGGCCCAGTGTCTTTGTAATCATTGTATAGGCAAGTCTGAAGAGTGAAATTATCCTAATATTTTTCTTTATTGTTTGCTTTATTAGGTTCTGAACCAGGAAATATGTGAAGTCTTCCCTTCTTCCCCCCAGATATTCTTAATGGCTGGTTTTGTACTTCCTAGAGTAAAATTATTGTTGTTATTATTAAAATGAGAAATCCTTTTCAGCACCTCACCTTTAAGACAGCTTAGGGAAATTTTCCTTTTGATCTTCACTCTCTTTTTTTTACCCTTATGTAAACTTGGATTTACACTCCATCTCATACTGGCAATCTGCCATGTCCTTCTTTGTTCTCATTTACTTGTCTCCGATTCTCTCTGCTATCTTCTGGTGCCTTTTTCAGTAAAGCTCTTGCTTACACAAGGGCTAAATTTGGTCCACTGACTGATCCAAGTATTCTGTTTGTTTCTGCACATTCTTTGTGTATGGAATGACTTCTGCTTTAACGTTGCAATTGCCATTATAACTTGTTGGAAAATTAATTTTTGTCATGAAGGGTATTTCACAAAAAGCAAGTTTCTTGAAAATGTTTCCACTGAACATTGCAAAACTGTTTTCTCTCTGAGAGTGCTAGTCACCATTCATTACTGATGTATACTGAATCATCCCCCTTTTTATACTTTCCCAGAACCTTAATACTATGTGTTTAGTGGTTATACTACAGTAGAGCTTTCTTACCAAACAGGTGGGAAACCTATAGTACTGGACTCTGTCCAGCATTTCAGTAAGTGGTCCATGCCCTAAAAAAATGCAGTTTCAGTTGTAGTGGGAGTTCCAAAAAGTTCCCATGATAATTCCCAACATTGTGGTCTGGAGCTGGAGAGAAACCAGCTGTGTCCTCTCCCTAACTTTTCTTCAAATGACCTGTGTGACCTCAGGGAAATAATTTACTGCTTTTCTGTCTCATTTCTCCATGTGTAAGAAAGGACAATAATGATTCTCTTCTGAGGGCCTTAGATGCTCTCATCCTTGGTGAGGGTGTTAGATTCTGTGATTAGGAGCTAAATAGCTTGACAAATGGATTTAGAGTCCTTCAAGAAAAATAAAACAGTAAAAGAGGGACATACTGCAAAAGAACTAATGCTAGCCTCTATCTGGGTCTGCTATTTCTTCCTCACGTTTATGTCATTCTAAAGAGAACCGTATAGACTTTATCTCCCTAAGCTGGATGTTCTAGACCTCTAATTGCATGCTACTGGTAAATGACCCTTTAATGTTGCAGTTTTGAACTAAATACTGACATTAAAAAGAAAAATGTAATTCAGACTGAAGAAGTCTGCTTCTGTAGTTCAGCAACAAGAGGAAGATCTGCCAAATTATTCAAAAATAATTAGAACAGATGGTAAAAGATGGCACCTCAAACCTTCCAGAAAGAAACACCTAACATCCTGATTACTTTTCATAGAATAAATGTTGACCGAGATAAATGCATTAAGGCTCTTTTTATAAATGTATTGACAGTTTTTGTTTCCCATGGACAGAATTATGATTTAATTGCATTAGTGGACACATTGTAATGTAACTTTAAGACAAATTTCACACATAAAATAATACAGATGATAGCACCTGTATTCTTTATTTTGCAATTGCTTGCATGACCACCAGGAAAGAAATAACTTGTCATGAGTGAATTTGTGCTTCCTATGTGTTTTTCTTTTTCACTCAGATAATTTTTAATTCTGTCAGCCCAAACCCTCATGGAAATTTCTGGCCAAGTTGACTTGTAATGAGAAGATGTTTGAAGAGGTGAATCACACCCTGCCATCTGAAGTAGCTCTTTGGTCCCTTTCAGCTCATCAGATCTTTCCAGCCTCCTGCTGTGAGGTAAAAGTCCATCAGCACCTGTGAAGAGGCTCTCCATCACTGCACAGCCAGAAATGACCTCTTTAATCATGACTTGGAGGACATAGTGTTCTAGAAGGGCCAAGAGTTTAAAGCTATAAAATAGTAGGGTGAAGGGAAGAAAAAGATTTTTTTTTTTCTGTCATCTTAATGGCTTTAAAGCTCATTTCAGCAAAATTTTCAGGCTTAAAGGTTGAGATAGTGGTAGGAATTCCCAAGGTAAGCGGTAAGTGAAAATGAGAAAGAGGAAGATGAGGTTTTTACTTTATTGCTAACTTTTAGGAACTGCAATTCTGAGGAAAGTAGCAAACGCAAGATCTGCCACAAAAAATGTTGGTAGTGTCAGCAATAGACAGATTCCATTGGTTCCAGTACACTTTCAATCAGGTAGTGTAGAAGAAACCTCATTTTATTTGTAGGATAGATGTAAGTGAAAAGATAAATTCTACTTACTACCGAATCCTGTTTGTAGGGATGAGGAAATCAGGCCATCACCAGCATTTAAAACCTAGGATCAGATTTTTGTTACTAAGTCCCAGAACATGCTTTCAAGGTAAAGAAGGAAAAAAGAGTTAGAAACTGGCTGTTCAAACATGAACTGGGAAGCTCCTGTATTTTCAAGAGCTGCGCTGTAGGAAACTATGGAGCCAAGAAATACTTTATGACCTCTTTCGCATTCTGGGAACACTGAAAGTGGAGATTATAGGGTTTGTGGGTTTTGTTTGTTGTTGTGGTTTTTTGTTGTTGTTGTTTTTTGTTGTTGTTGTGTTTTTTGTTTGTTTTTTTGTTCGTTTTGGGGTTTGTTTGTTTTTTGTTTGTTTGTTTGTTTGTTTTGTTTGTTTGTTTTGTTTGTTTGTTTTGTTTTGTTTTTTATGTAAGGAGTTTCAGGAGCATTAAAGGTTGTTGGTGAATAGAATATGTAGGCTCAGTAAACAGCTAAATCTGTCTTTCTTGCTGCAAGTACATAACATGCCCGAATGAAACAGAGGGCTCAGGTCAATATTATCAATCTATAGCCCAGACTTAAGGACGAAAGAGGATGATGTGAACAAGTCAGTGAAGAAGCTGTGGAGGGGAGGGTAGAAGACACAAATTTTAAGCAATCTCTAGTTCTTCTCATAGTCTGGTGGTACTTTGGGTGGTTAGTAAGGTGGAGTGCTTCTTCTGTCCTGCTCCAGAGGTACTCTCCTCTGGAGAAAGTACACTTGAAAATGCCAAGTTGTCAAATTGAATGTTGTTGCAGGAATGTGTTACTTTGAAGTGATATTTTCAGCAAGAAAATTTCGGTCTTGCAAGGAGCGTGCAGTGAAATGGGAACAAAGGAGAGTTAAATTTGTCATAGGGGAGAGCAGTTTCAAGGTACTTTTTTGAATCTCCTGCAAAAAACTAGGAAATGTGCAGAACGCACATAGTATATAAGGTACTATATACAGAGGAGCTGCTCATGGGAAATGGAGCAGCAAAGCTGACTGTCAGGACAGTGGAAGCATATTTCCAAAGTATGTCAGAGGCCTTTGTGTTCTTAGTTTGTTTTGAATCAAGCACAGCTGGAAACATAACCTAGTTCCTCTGCATTGCAGGTGAGTGCTCTATCACTACAAACTCAAAACCTGCTGTATTGGTGTGAAATGACCTTTCAGCCAAATGTCACAACTTTAAAATATTTTCTTCAAATAGCATCCTTCTTTTCTGATATTCTGCAAGACATGGAGACAGAAACAAATTGCTTCGTGCTAGTTATTTTACCTGTTGACAAACTGTGAAGACACCAAAGGCACAGAAGGCAGCTCTGGGTGTCCATAACCAGAGTGTGCATCTGCACACCTGGAAGGTAGCATGGGACCTTTCAGGGTCACCTGCTCCCCTGGTAGGTTGCCATTATCTGGTCTGAGGTTGGAGCGCTGATGTGAAGGTGGAGGCCTGAGCTCAATCTGAGATACACCAAGCCCCTCAGGTAATGAATTGTTCGCAGAAGAAAATGTTGAAATGGAGAGTATATAGTAACACGTGAGCCTAATTTCTTGTCTTTTCTCAGGGTACTAAGGTACTTTCACAGCTCAGAGGTCACTGTGTCTTGGCGATGAGGAATATTTGGGGTGTTCTGGTTCAAGCTCATTGCTTTTTCTGGGATACTTGTGTTATATTTACTTCTTCAGTTGGTAAAGACTACTTGGCTAACAATGAACAGGGTTCAAGGTTATGTGTAGCAACTGGGCTGGGAGATAACTGATGTTACAGAAAAGGTCAGAAGATCTAGAGGACATGGTAGGTATGAAGTTTGCATTCATTTTAGGAGCTGTTTGACTTTTATGTGTTCAAGCAAAGTGCCACCATACTCTCCTTAGGGCTACTGGAAAATGCTCTAATATTAGGCTGGTGTGTGTTATGGCATTAGGACAGTTACAAACTGATGTTATTTCTGTGGCTTAGGCTGGAAGTAGCTCAGGTGAAAAGGGTTTCAGGTGGCATTATTGGAAAGAGGCATGGAACCTTGTCTCACAGGACTATTATTAGACAGCGTGATGAACTATGGACAGAGTTAAACTCATGGGTCAAGAGCTGAGCAGAGTTTCCAGGATGAGACAAACTGCTTGTCTCTCTTAGTGAAGGAGATGAACAGGGGCTGCAGGTCAGTAAAAACTTGAGAGCTGGTTGTACGAGGGCCTCAGAAACACAGAGGGAGAAATTGAAAACCCTCATAGCTGGATCAAGATGACTCTGCTTGCATTTCATTCCTGTATTATTTAACTTGAGGTGGAAAAATTGATGCTGAAATAATGTTGTACTGAGTAGGAGAGTTGATACCACTAACTGCACTTCTGCTTTTCAGTGTAATACTTTGAGCTCAGCCCCAGCAGTAAGTTTCAGGCCCTGGAGAGAGCATGTGAAACAGTGTGCTGTATATGCAAGGTATGCTGTTAGGTTGTGGTTTTATTTTTTTATGGTGTTTAATCTTTGTATGACCATAATTGGAAACTGCCTACATTTATTTTTTCCTGAAATGTAGACTGAGGCAAGACAGTTGCCAAAGTGACATCATCTTTACATTTCACCAAGCTACTGTAATGAAATTTCCTTTAACACCTTAAAAGAGCAGCAAAATGGAATTTTACTTCCATATTCCAAGAAAATAAGTGCATGTTGCAAATAGGACAGGATTTTATGCTGTTAAGTGGATTATACTCCTGTCAGGGTACTCCAGATTTTACAGACACAAATCTGAATTTAACATATGGCCTCAGCCCTAGGCCAGGGTCCTATTTGAATTATTCCAGGCTTGCACATAGAAAGCTGTGCTCCAAACATGAATCCAATTACCAGCTGCAGTCAGCCAATTGAGCGGCTACAGAAGAAATACTCTAATAGATGGGGGGGAGGAGTGGGAAGAGGACTATGATTTGTGTGGTAATCAAGAAGAGAAGGTCAATTGTAATAGAACAGGCTGGTTTAGAAGACAAAGCTAATGCAGGATGCCTTCCACTCTGTGGAGGGATGCTATCAATAGATCTACTGCTTTCATTATAAAAAATGTCACTAACTGACAAGATGAATATAGGCAGGGAAAGAAGGGCTTTTGATGGATCAGGTGATTAAAACCTAGACTGCAGATGAGCAATTAACAAATGCCAAACTGATGACCTGTACAGGAGCTTAAGTATATGAAGGGAGGAACAGAAAAGGTGAAGCAGTGCTCACACACACATACAGCTGGTTTTGATGGATGACACTGAATAGACTTTTAAGTGTGTTTTCTGCTACTGTGGGCTACTGAATAGAAACACCAAAAATGCTTATTGTCCCCAGAAAGCACATGGTTTTGTTAAGAGTTTTTTTGCAATTTAACCAGCTAGCATTCTGCTTTTCTAGAGGCAGCGAGACTAGAAATGAATAACAATTGATCACTCTTTGTATGATGACTGTGCAATAGCTGTTCAGAGCCTGGTTTGAAGTGTCTGCTGTGTCAGTCACCCTTTATACATTTCAGCTGCTCATTTACTGACAGCAGCCTGGTCAGCTGACACTCGCGTTCCTAGAAAATTGGTTACTTTTTCCCCCTTTCCTCATCTCCAGCCTACAGATCGGCCTATACATCACAACAAAAACATTTGGGATAGTTACATTTGTTTTATTGCTGTTTACATAATGTTATATGTGATCCTTGAGATATGGCAAATGAGCTAAGACTTTCATCAGTTTTAAAGTACTGGCATTTATGAATTACAAGAATCGATTGTCACAAATCTAGAGAAGTGCATATCCAATTTCGGGTTGAAAGAAATTCTGTGGATTTCTTCAACTATTTCTGGGTTTTTAATTATGTCTTTCATAATATGAAGTAGTGAACTACAACTTTAAAGGAGAATATAGGAAAACCTACAAGCTTTGTTGGAAACATCTGCATTTTCATTTCAAAAGAACCAGTTTTCAAAAAATTGGGGCATCAGAAATTGAAATGAAACGTCAAAAGCTATTTATTCTATAAAAGCATATGGTGTTAATGTATCCATCAGTGCTGATAAATCCATCATGGCTTAATCCGCTGTGCTCAGTGTGGTAACAGGACAAGAAACAGCCATCTGTTTACCGTATTTGATTGCTGTTTCTTTGCAGAAATACGGTCCTGCTTCCAGCACTTAAGAGTGATTAGCTGTAACTTATGGAGCTTGCTGGGGTATACCCACTGAGTAATTACTGGAGAAAGCAATCGCAAGAACATCTGAACATGGGGGCAAATTGTTAGCAACTACATTTGTGACAAGTTTAAGGTCTAACAAATCTCCTCATACGTGTGCCATAAGGGAAAGAAAAAAGGGCAGAGCACAGGCTGTAAAGGACAAGGATGTCTATTACAGATATTTTCCAAAAGCTTGAAAAGCCTGATTTCCTACCCCTCCAAGCCCCCAAGGCAAAACAGTCCTTGGTTAAAAAAAGGGGAAAATTTTTAATTGCTCTTTCTCTGACATTCCGAGCTCAGTAATTTATTTTTTCCAGTAGTTGCACAGAATCAAGGATGGGGGCTTTATGCTGCACCTTCCCCTGTCAGGTGGCCATGGGGCTGAGGCAGTGGTGGGGGCCAAGGTGCTGGCATAACAAAAGCTTCCATTCCACTGCTTTAATATGTTATTTTATTTAGCATATTAAAAGGGGCTAGTTCTCCAAAACGTTTATTGAAATTACTAGTTTGGAGAGACCTACTCCCAAAACTGAACCTCCCTGCATCCCTACTCTGCCCTGGGGTTTTATTCTGCCAAATGTCTGCCATGGAATTTTATTCAGCCAAGTGTTTATTTACAGAGGGGCAGATTAAGTGTAGGATGAAAGAAAACTGATTTAGCAGAACATACTAAGATATTCAGAAAAGTCCAGTGCGCCTCTTCAAACACCAATTTTGTCCTATTTTAAGTTCTTAAGTGGGATTAGAAGTTTTTCTTAGAACTACTTAGAGTACTTTGAGCAATTTTCTTTTTGATCACCTGTAACTATAACACTTCTCCTTTTGCAGCATTATATTACCTCTCTCCCTCTGACCAAAGACTGCAAATCTCTTCCTTTCCCTCCTCTTCTCACTTGAGGGAAAATTAAAATGAAACTTCATCTCACCTGTCATTTAGCTTTCCTCCAAAAGACTTAACTATACTTGAGACTTGTATTGACTTGACACAAAACTTAATGTCTCTTAAAAGCATGATGTAGCTTTTTCAGGTGCTTTGGGATACCTGAAAAATTCTAGGTGTCATACAACTAATTTACATGTATTTTGCTTACTCTGATAACTGTCAGCTCTACCTCAAGGTTGTACTCTCAGCGGTCACGTGCACAGAGACTTCTCTTCCTGAAGCAGTAGTTGCATACATCAGTCCAATGTCAGAGCTCTTGGAGCCAGAACCAATTTTAAGAGGACTACCCTGATAGTTTTTTGAGAAAGACCAGTCATTGTGCAATTATGCCCATTCAAAGTGCCTCTGGAAGTGGTGATAAAGATTTTCCCTGAAGACTTTTTATGTAGATGTTGACTAAGATCTTTTATTTTTTTTTAACTAGTGAAAATGAAAATCTTTTCCTTTGCAAATTCTAGAGCATACCTTGTGTAAGGATCCTTCTTAACAACAGAAAGTGCTACCCAGTTCAGTCAACCATATATTGAGCTCCAAGCAACACTAATCCATGCTGCTCCAGAGGCTTTGCCCTGACCAGGGCAAGGACCAAGGGATTTGGGTTTGGAGCAGCAGGTTACAGAAGGGTAGCAAACAGTCAGACAGGGAAAAAAGAAAATAAGGTGGTGTTACAGTAAGTTTTGCCATGAGCAAATAGATGGAGCTTTGCATAACAGAAGAAACACTTGTGATTTTCAGTTCAAAGGGATTTCCTCTGGTTGCTCCCTTGTAGCCAGAGAAGGCCTTGTGTGTGCAGGACAGTCTGTCTGGGGCTGTGACCTGGCCAGCAGTCAGAGGTCAACCTGTCCTCTCTCTTGGTTTCAAAAATGCAAGAACCACTGTCTTATTGTAACGGGGACAACTCAAAGTGACTAGGTGAAACCTAGCAGGAATAAGTTAGAAAGAAAAAGATGTTAAACAAATAGTTGCCACTTACTTTGTCTTACCCAGTGATGCCAGTCTTCAGCCTATTTAAGTACTGCAAACTTGGCATGGTCTTCACTGATTCGTAGGACTTCATCTTGACTCCTCCCAATGGCTCTGCTGACTCCCAGCCCACTTGCAGAGACTTTTGCTCCTGTCATCCCCTCCACCATAACACTACTTCTCTGCAGTTTCTGCTCAGCTGCTCCTCAAGGAAAGGCACAATCTGCCTTTTCCCTCTTGAGGGTGGAATGTAACTTGAGCACATGACAAATACATTAGATAGCAGAGATTTCATAAATAAGCTTACTTGGTTATCTCCCTAGTTCCTCTTCCTCATGAAAAGGAGGCTGTCCAGGTTCAAAAGTTGGCTTCCTCTTGGGGCCAAAAGCAAGAAGTCAGCATATATGAAAGCATCACCAGACATGCAACTGTGCAGTGTCAGTGCAACTCCAAACTCAAGGCTGGTGCAAAGATGTTCCTCATACCCCTTTGAAAACATCTCAGGAGGAACGTATTTGGTCCTAGCTTAGTGTCTGCTGTAAGGACAATCAATTACACACAGAATCACAGAATTGTCACAGTTGGAATAAACCTCTAAGATCACTGTGTCACCCCCTTCCCCCCCCAAAAAAAACCCCAAAACCAGCTCCAAAAGAAAACACCATCATAAAAAAAAAAACAAAACAAACAAACACCAACAACAAAAAAACAAACAAAAACCCCAAACCCCCAAACAAACAAAAAAACCCAACCAAATCAAAAAAAGCAAAAATCCAGAAAACCACCTCACCATCCCACTAGAGCATGTCCTAAATTGCCTCATCTACATATTTTTTGAAAACCTCCAGGGATGGTGATTCCACCACCTCCCTGGGCAACCCATTCCAGCACCTGACTATTCCTTCAGTAAAGAATTTCTTCCTAATATCCAATCTAAACCTCCTCTGGTGCAACTTCAGGCCTTTTCCTCTTATCCTGTCATTATTTACTTGAGAGAAGAAGCAACACCCACCTCACTACAACCTCCTTTCAGGTAGATGTAGAGAGCATTAAAGTCTCCCCTCAGCCTTCTCTTCTCCGGACTAAACAAGCCTCTTCCCTCAGCCTCCCAATTCCCAATTTGAGGTCACTGGTTTGCCATTCATGGTTATCTGCTGGGGCTGCAGAACTTGCAGGGGTAGCACAGGTTTTTACCCTCTTGGTGTCCAGTTTTGAAGTATGGTCCTCCTCTTCCTCACTGGAATCTTGCAATCTGTACTTGGAGAAGTGGGCCACCTGAGTGAAAAAAGGTAGGATGAAGTGTTAGACTAACAGTTTCCTGGGGCAATAATATCCAGGTCCTGATTATTCTGGAGTAACCAGACCCCTTTAAATGTACTTCATGCTGATGCATACGCTTGTGTTCAGTATCCAGCTGTACTTTTTTTTACAACACATTTTTTTTTTTTGAGTAAAGGCTTAATCCATTTTATGTATCTGGTGACAGAAATCATGTGTGATCTCGAAGAAATGAGAAGATGGTTTCCCCACGCTACTCCTCATTCTGCCTTATGGTAAGCTCTTTCATTCAAAGTAGCTGAATTTTCTTTCTATGCCATCACTTGTCGCAGTTCTAATCACATCTTTGCTTTAAGAGCTGGGGTCACCAATAGAGAGTGATTGTGTTGTTGCTGTTTAAGAAGTGGTGACTTTTGTTTGCTTGCTGCTGTTGACTGGATCTGTGCCAGGGCCATATAATAAATTAAATATTACATATTTCCCATATAACTCTGGGTAATTTAGATTCAAAGTAATTGCTTTTAGAGTAATTGATTTACATCTATAGCCAATATTTCTGTGTCTTTTGTTGTTTTAATTATTTAATGATCAGATTGTGTGAGCAATACAGGATAATGCCTTCATGTTTATTTCATTTTGCATCACAGAAAGTGAACAATTGGAAAAACAGAGATTTGCAGTCCAAATTACATAGGACCCTTAACCTGGCCATCAATTCGACCTGCACAACTCAACACTCACATGGCATTTTAATGTACAGGCATTACATATGAGAAGCATCCTCTATTGTGCTTCAAGTAAATACTTAATTCCCCATTTTACACGTGATCATAGGATTTGCTTTTTTGTCAAAGAATGAATTTGTATATTTTTTTATGAAGGAAAAAAGCAAGACTGAGAAAAGACTGTCTTTTTTTTTTTTCCTCTCAGTAATACTATGATTTGATGTTGTTTGACTGTGCCTGTTTTTGAAGTCTGATTATAGCATTTGAGGACACAGAACATAATCATTTCATAGCTAGTTACTTTATCTGGTTCATTATTAGTTCTCAATGCATCCTCTTCAATATAGCAAGTTAGTGTCTGTGCTCTGCTAATAACTGGAAAAAAGCAGAAACGACTTAGGAATTAGGGAAGGATGGGAAGTGATGTTACAGTTTTCCATCATTGGTGGCTGCAGGACATGTCTGTGACAACAAATGGGAAAGCTTCCTGCTTGTCATCAGTGGGGGGCTGGAGGGTGGGAATCCAACTGCAGGTCTGTCACCAGCAGTTACAACAATCTGAAGATGAGAGGACAAAATGTTGATAATGCCTTTGTGTAAACCAGAGTCAGTGGACACTATAAATCCACAGCATGCAGGAACAGAAGATGTGAAAGAGGACAGTTGGGATGAAAGAAGGGGTGAAGCTGATGCCAAAACCTTCTATGAAATACATGAACAGAAAGCAAACTATTGTGACAGTCTGCACTATCAAAAGGATTGAAGAGGACATGTACTCTCAAGCACCTTGTCAATAATCTTATCAGAAATAACCCAAATTCTCACTATGTTCATTGGCATCATTATTTAACAAACATTTCTGGAGAGGGTTGGCAAGGCATAAGCTCCTAGAGATATCCTAAGTAATCTTTCTTTTATTGATGCAAGGCGGAGACAAGAATAAAATTTTGTGAATCCTGCACTAGCAGAGGATATTGGCGGGTAAAATTAAGTATGTGATTGTCAGTGACACTGAATTTAATCAGATTCCTACAGATTATATTTCTGTTAAGAGATCTGATACTATTTCCCCCCTTCATGCCCTTCTCTCTCTCACATGCTGCAGATTTTTTTTCTGTTTGCACAGAAAGGAGGATCCAGCTGTAGTTTACACCAGTATTGGAACTTTCACAGCTGCCCAGTGCAAGTTTTCCAGAGATGCTATATAACCTTGTTACTATTTAATTTCTTTAGCCTGCTGCTCTTAAGTAACTTTATTACCAACAGAACTTCATTCTCTATCCTATATAGTGTCCCTGCCTTATATTAACAGCCATATTTTCATGTACCTATTGATGCTGAATTAGCTGGAGTATTTAGTTATTATTATTAGTTTGGTAAATGTTAAATTTTTGTGCTGTTCCTATTGCTGTATATTGTGTATATTGTTTTACAAGCTTTACAAACTGCTTCCATAACTGTTCCATGAACCCTAGAGCTGAAATGGAGTCACATGGTAGTTTAAAAACATTAGTCTCATTTTATAGTAATTTTTGAGGTAATCAATTTAAAGGTCTTCTATACTGCCCTTTCAACATGTAGGTGTAATTCCTGTAAGCATTAATAGGATTTACGTTTTCTTTCCACCTGGAGACCACATTCTTTAATTTTAGCTTCTCATTCTTTCAACACATAGGTAACAGGAATCTGGTATAGGATAAAATACTACACTATACAGTATATTTGCAAGTATTTTCAAAACCATCTCTGTCTTCAAATTTATTCCAGTCTGAGAAGTGATATATAAACGCATCACTTTTGCTGCATCTCTTTCTTAATTACATGCTACAAGATAACATGGCATCCTCTCTAAGTTTTATTTCATAGCTAATATATTTAAGAGGGATGTAAATATGGCTCTCAGTATTGATTGTCTGCCCCAGGGAAAAAGACTCAGTGGATTAAAATTCTGACATGGGAAGGCAGGGTCATTCATTCCTGAGGGACCTGCTGTCAAAGCAACCGTCCAGGCAAATTAGAAGGAGAGATGAGGCAGGTGGCATCCAGAGAATGGTAAGCAAAGAACTGCAAACCAAACTCAAAAACCTATGGGCACGCTGAAAACAAAACCCATGCAGTTTTAAGAAGAAAAAAAATTTTAACAAGTTCTTGAAAAACCTGGGTTAGATTGAATTTCCCCCTACAGCAAGCGAGTGTGTTTTACGCACCTCTGCTGTCTTGCATGGGTGCTGAAATTGGCCCTGACATCTGGAGGCTACCACATTATCCAGACTTTAGTATTATTTTAAAAGGGCAAAGTATTGTTCTTCAATGGTGAGGAAAATCTTTTGTGTTTCAGCTGCACTTTTGCATAGGCAAGGTTTATTGAGGAAGACTGAACTTTAACAGGTACTTGGGTGCGTGGGAGAAAAAAACAAAGTGAGTTTAGGTGCTATTAAAATTTTACAGATGCAATGTACAGATTTCAGCAGCTCCACCACATATGCAATGCTAATAACTATAGAGTTTTCTACAGACTCCATTTAGTAAACTACACTTGCAAGCTTTATCAAAACGTACCAATAGTAGTTAATTGAAAGCATTCCTGGGGTATAACAATTCCATAGTCATTTTCAGGCATTTTTACTTGGTATTGTGTATGGTTATTTAAGAGTAGCTTACTTTTCCTTTTGTTCACAGAGAAAAAAATATGCATTTGCTATCTAACTTTCCATCCTTGCCTCAGAGCTTGACTGATCATTTCTTTCATCAGAGGTCATCTATGCCTCTAAAAATGAAACCTGTGTGGCCATTGTTTGTTCAGTTGTTGCATATTAGCTCCTCAGTCGTTAAAAAGATCTGTACAAATAAGAGGGCTTACCCTACATTATATTACCATTTATTAGTAGGAAATTGAAGTCTAGAGATTATTATTAAGCCTCAGCCACTGAAGGCTACCCATACTCCGATAAAGACCCCTCAAACTGACCCTTGATCGAGCTGCATTAGGAGGATTTTACCCTTGTTACTAATTAAATAAACAGTTCTGATGGTATTATTCTTCCTCATAGCCATTTCATGACATCAGGTCTCCGTGGCACCTATGGACAAAGAGAATCAGGTTCCTGTTTGAGATGCAGTGGTGTATTAAGGGCCTGACACTGGGCCATCCACTCCTCGCCTGCCCTGTTATGTTTAACACACTGATGTATCAGGTGTCAAAGGGCTTTTCACTGAAACTTGGGAAGAATAAGGACAAGGTTTCCATTAAAATAGAAACTTCATAGATTTTGTTTTCCAAATGGAAGAAAGGCAATTTAATTTCTGCCATGGTGTGCCAGAAAATACAGAAGGAAACCGCTCGATGAGTCTGAGAGGCATAGACATCAAAAAGATGGTATTTGGGTAACTTTGGTGTTTTTTTTCCTCTACTTACTTTGTTATTAGGAATGTATCTTTACAAACATGTTTCTTCAATTCAAGGTAGGCATGAGGTTAAGGTAGAGAACCCTTAAATTTTTGCAGTGTTTCAAATGGAAATTTCATTTTGAAGGGCATAATCTCTGTGCCAGTGTCACCTAAAAGTAAATAAATTCCAAGCAGAGTATTTATTATTTTCTGGGGAAAAAAAAAATAATCTCTATGTTAAACAGATAGAGTTCACTGGAAACAAAATAGAGATAGATCTGGGGTTTATTTTGTTTTTCTGGTTTTTGTCTGTGTGAAGGAAGCCCAGAGGTTTACACAGAGCTAGAGTCAGATCAGAAGGTCCAGCCTGGATAACAGAAATTCTTGTCACTCAGGATGACATAAAGGATCACTCCATTGCTCTCCTAAGGACTCAACTGCCTTCCAGTCCCAAATATGGAGAAATGTGACCAGGACAGAAAAATAGATGTGTATATAATAAAAATAAATAATCAGCTCTTCTTCCCAACATTATTTGGTTTAGTTTTCTATTTTTGTACAGGGTACTCTAGGGGAAAATATATGGCTTGGGGCCTTGGTTCTCCAACCAATGAAGGCCTGACTTCAGCTTCAGTATTCAAAAGAATAAAATTCTATTTTAGTTAATTAAGAAGGACCCATTATGTATTTTTGTTGGTTGTTTCACATATCAGAAGTCTTATGACTGAAGTGGAATGAATCTTGTTTGATTTAGAATATTTTCAAATTAAAAAATATCCAGTGCAAATGCTAGAATTTCTATCAAAGAGAAGAATCTGCTTACAAAGAATCTGTTAACAATTGGTTCCATTTGCTAATCGGCCGCATCGTGGAAAGAATTGGTTGTATGTTATTTTTCCTATCCCATACTTTTTTCTTGTGTTAGGTTTAATTAATTACTTTTCATATACTTTTTGTGTTCCAGACTGCAAATCCCCTTTACAAACAAATTTCTAATCTTCATGTATGTATATGTAGCCTGCAGTAAGCTTTCCTTAGTAATTTCAAAATAGATCAAGCTGATGGGTGTCTGCTTATTTTCCAATCCATGAATAATTCTCACAGCTTTTTTCGAAACCATCTCTTCACTAACCCCTCATCAGTAGGGCACCATCCTGTTATGCAGCAGCACCATGGCTCACAAGAACGTATCACTCTGTCCACACGGGTTGGTATCCAAGGATTTTGACCCAGTGCTGGTGCAGCTGTCTGTCCTGTCTTTCCCTCTTTCCATTTCTGTGAGAGTACCACTGTGATCTCCTCTAGCAGGAGGGCTTGACTCTGTCTGGATGTTGGTGGGGTCTGGCACCAATGTCATCCACCTCAACACCTCCTGTTGCAGTTACTCATGGTACAAAGAGAAGGTACTGCTCTCCCTCTTCCAGAATTTTATTAGGTTTTAAATTTACAAGATCACAAAATGTATTTTTCAAAGCAGCTGGCACCACTTAGAAGTCGTTAACGTTTTAAACTTCTCTGTGAAAGATGGATTTGTTGAAAAATTGCTAACAATATATAAATCTTTATAAAACTAGGATCAGTTCTGAAATAACTGTTTATTTTATAGCTCATCTGTGTCACGGTAGCTCTAGTTGACATAGAAACTTAAAGTGCAAGACAAATACTTTTTGTCAAACCCTATAAATTGTCATTAGCAGTACTCGGAAATTTTTCTCTCAAGTGCCTTCTACTTCTAAGTATTTCATTTCTTTGACTTTTTGTTACCATTTTTTCTGGTATATAGCTTTATTAATACTTAAAAATTTAGAAAGGAAATTTTAATTTCATAAAAGCTATATTCAGACCTACTCTAAATGCAATTTTAATTTTTTGTTTGGTTTTCCATCTCGCAACAGAAATTTCTAAAAACTGCATAAAATGCTATTCTTTGGAATCTTCATTTGCTTATGCTGCTGTCATTTTGCCTTGCACTTTTGCTCAAGACTGAAGTCAGGCTTTTACAACCTGCTAGCTTGGCAACAATCAGACACAGGAACTTGAACAATGTTGACACTGGAGAGGGGACTTGCCTGAGCCTCGCAGCAGAGTGGAACGGAGGCTACGCTCACTGACAGGTAGCACTGCACTGATTATTGCAGGTTCTCTGCAGGGACAAGACATGCTATGACACCCTACAAGATTGATCCTCCCGCATCTCAGTGTTTCCTCACAGCTTTCAACAGGCAAAACAAACTTCAGGTGTGAGAAAAGAAATGCTTCCTTCCTATGGATGAGGTATGGGGAAATTAAGGTTATTCTTAAAGCCACAAGAAATCTATAGGTAAATTCACTTAGCCTAGTTTTTATTCTGTTCTAGTTCTATTTTTAACTCAATTTACAGCTTTCTTCTGGGAGGCATTATACCTACGCATCCTTTGAGGCAAAATTCATTGATTTCAATTTTTATTTGTTCACTCATCTGTTTTCACCCTTGTTCTTCTGGGATGTTTTCTTACAGAAGAATCAGCATTCACTCATTCATAATCACCAAACTATGGTATCTGAGAGATACTGCTATGATGCTTTTTCTAAATATAGGTTGCCCTTTGAATAATACCTGTCATAATTAGGTAGTAATAAAAGTGATAAAAGGCACAAAAATACCTTCTCGAGGGACATCCCATTCTAACAAGGATCATCAGTGTACATAGCTCAAAACTGGGCACATAGATTATGTTAGAAGAGGACATAAATTCTTGCTGTGTGCTATACTGTGTCATAGTATAATGTCACGCAGTTTATATTGACATTGCATAAATATCAGACTCTGTCACAATGGAGAAAAAAAAAAAAAAGGGGCCTTGTCCCAGGTCCCAGGGCAGTCTGAACCATCTTTTCCATCCTTCCGTCCTTCCTTCCATGGAGAAGAAAACCCCCTGTACCAGATGACCTTGTAGCCTCAGTGGAATGTGCATGTAGGACACATCCTGCATTCTGGTACTGCAAATTTTAGTGCCCTCTCTGTAAATCTCTGCTCTAAATACAACTGCACTGTGAGTTGATATGACTGATGAAATGTTGTGAAGCTGGAATGAATCATACCAAGGTAGTTATAAGGGATAGAGAGTGTAAATAAATCAAAGCAGAGATATTAAACCAATCTTTTAACCATAACATTTCAGAGAATGCAAAGGAGATGGGGAACACTGTTGGAATAGTTTTTCTGAGTTTTCTATGTGTCAGTTGTTAAGCTGTTCTCCAAGAAAGTGTCGGGTGTTAGTATACACTACGAGAGTTCAGCATTGTGCTTCCATGTCTCACATCAGTGTTATCTTCAAACATTTTTTACATAAAGGAAAATTTTCTGTACATCTTAAGAGAGGGAGAAATTGCTCTTCTTTTGCTAAGATTTGTTCCTAGGGATGACATACACTGTGGAGAGGAATTAAACCTTTGTGTGTTATTATAGAGATTTCATTTCTTATGAAGAAATAGGTTGTCTGGTTTTGGACCTGGATTCTTCAATTTGAGACAATCTCTAATTCAGGAGAAAGCATACTACAACTCTGCAGAAGTCTTCCATTCATTGTTTTGCATTACTTTAGATTAAGGCCTTGTCTTGCTTAACTGCTACCCTCCAGAAAGCACAAGCTATGGACAAAAATGAGTAGCCACAAAACTACACATTTATAGCAGTTACATGAATACATTGTTTTACTTGACTGTATATCTCAAAGGCAACAATGAGTCTAAGAATAGTATCTCCTGTCTTCTCTCTTCATGCTATGTTAGATCACTGTCTTAAATTTTCTTTCTCATTTTAGGTTGTTAGAGAACCTACATTCAAATACAGTGGAAAGACCTAAAACTATAGGACTTTACTATAAAATGAGATGTTTGTTGGTTTATATACATATACAAATATATTTACATATATGTCACCAGGCTGAATGCAGTAGGTGGTTGGAAGGGATGTTTCAATAGCCTCAATAGCTTGATCTATTCTTTCTTCTTATCCTTTTTCAGATAGTAAACTTTTGGTTTTATCTGTTTCATTCTGTAATGAGATTGGGTTTTGCCATCTGTTAATTTGAGTATGTTCCCAGCTAAATCATCTGTGGAACGAATTTGGATCTTCTCATCTTAAGATGTAGGAGAAATTCAAAGAGAGAAATTGCATTAATTGTGTTGCTATTTACTTCCCTGCAGGGCTGTCCTTAAGATTTCTTCTTTATAGCAGGTTTTCAGTGATTCCATTTTACCTTCTTAGCTCCTCGGAACAATGATAAAATACAATGTTTTATCATAGAATCATTAGGGTTGGAAAGGACCTCTGGGATCATCGAGTCCAACCTTCATCCTAACATCTCTCTATCCATTAGACCACAGCCTCAAGTGCTACATCCACTCGTTTTTCAAACACCTCCAGGGATGATGACTCCACTACCTCCCTGGGCAGTCCGTTCCAGTGCCTAACGACGCTCTCAGTGAAGAATTTCTTCCTAATATCTAACGTAAACCTCCCCTGACACAACCTGAGGCCATTTCCTCTCATTT
>JANHFX010006361.1:0-47561 GCA_027560015.1 Chloroceryle amazona
TACCCTATGGAAATAATGGTATATAAAATCCAGTGGAATACATGATAAAAAGTTCTGGAAACAGGAATTAAATCTTACTTGAAATAAGAAATTAAGTTGCTTACAAAGTGTTGCCAAAAAGCACAGTGAAGTCTCTCACAAAAGAACTTTCTGTCTTCTAATCTCTGTTTTTCATCATGCAACTTATCATTATCTTATTTGTTTCCTGTCCATCTCTTATGATGCATGTATAACAGGGTAATGTTCTGTTAGAAGTCTTCCAGCAAAAGGCTAAGACTTGGACACTAGAGTATCACTGACTTCTTTGTATCGCTTTTGACTAAGGTACTTTTATATCAAGACAGTATCTTGCTGAGAGTGTTGTGAATTGTAAAAAATACAAGTATAGTTTGTCATTAAAACAGCCTTCATGTGAAAATGGGATCTTATTTTTTTTTCTCTCCAGCTGTCAGGTTGACCAAAACAAAAAATAGTTTTAATTTTTAATTTTAATTTGAGTTTCTGTAAAAACAGAAAATATTTTCCATCTCTAAAAAAGATTTATGGAACATTTATATTTGATATGTTAAAGTACCAGCTTTACAGCACTGAGTAAAATGAAATTCATACTCCATTAGACTGTTTCAGAGATTGGCTACAGAACAGTTTCAGTTATCAGAAATGAGTTGTATTTGGAAAAAAAGTGCATAAATTAACCACATTGTTGTTCCACACTAGGGCTGAAGTTCATTTAAGCGGCTCACAAAAAAAGTACATATGGCATATACATACTGAGCTGTGACTATGTACAATTATGACAACTGTGTATACAAATGCTTATTGAACTAAGTTGTTCAAAAGCTGTTATAGACTGGATGTCTATACTAAAGTCAACCACAGAAAGCCTTACAAATTATAGTGCTTGAGATGAAAACCACACCAAATCCCCCCCAAAACAAACAAACTTCTAAACGGTTACAGGTACAAATTCCACTACAGTGTTCAGTGATGACACAGGATTTTATTGACTGTGTCTTACCCCGTTATTTTTAGTATGTCCAGGAATAACGGTCACACTTTAAGATATTAGTTGGCTTGGTTTTGATAAGCATCCAAAAACCCTGCTGCTCATTTAAATTTTGATCCTACAAAATTGCTTTCATTGCATTCTGTCATTTTCCATTGATTTTATGTGATTTTATTTTCCTTTGGAAAATGTCTGAGAATATCCTTGATATCAGAAGGGTCAAAAGAAGGCCCTTTGATGCTGAAAACATCAAAATGTGAGAGAGGGAGGTCTTTTAGTTGAATGACATACAACTGATATCCAAACAAGCTTGCTCAAATAAATTGTATTTTACAGTATCTTAATTTCTGGAAGATGGAGAAATACAGAGCAGGGTTTTTTCTTTTTTTTCTTTTTTCCTTTTTTTTTTTTTCCCTTTTTTTTTTTTTCCTTTTGTTTTGTTTTACCACTAAAATATTTTTAATAGAAATTTTGAGTTTCAGGTAAATAATTACTGTTATCACTTTAATGATTATTTTTAAGATATACAGAGTACCAGTGCTGGTCGAAAACTGGTTTGAACTGCTTTTTTTCATTGTCAAATGCTAGTTTTTCTAGTAATTTTTTCACAAAAAGGAATTGGCCTTGTCATAAGTTGTTAGGTTCAGGATTGCATTTCTGCTCAAAATGGAAACAGTAGAATTGGCACCAGCTACTAATATAACTTCAGGCTCTCACCTAAGATGTGGGAAACAGATTCAGGTCTTGGTATGCAGGCAGATAAGGAACTTTATAGCCTTTCTTCATCCCATCTTTTCTGATCCCATCCTATTCCTTTGAAATTTTTTGACAAATACATCTTTCAATATGTTTGAGTGCTGTTGCAAGAAAAAGTCTAGTGAGGGCTAAGTTTGTGAAGTTTAAAGAACTTTATTTATAATACACCCTCCAGATGAGAATTTTCCTATAAACTCTGTAATTGGCAATCCACTCAGAAGTCTCACTGAGATTGTATTTCTCACTAAACAATGGAAATTTTGCTTCCAAGCATGGTGGCATACAAGCGAAAATGAAGTTAGAGGACTAGAAACATGCTCACCTTACATGCTTATTTGGGATTAAAGAATTCTCAACGGGCTTAGATTTCATGTCAACCATCTCTCCTCATCAGGACATCTAAACAGTCTCTTATTTTTCCCCTTATCCCAAGGCCATCTACACAAGGCACTTCTTCACTGCTCCTACCACAAGCCTTTCTGTCTGTCAAGTAATTTATTTAGGGTATGAATCTACTAACTTTTCTTGCAATTCTGTGTATTGTTAGGCTAGAAGGCATTAATTGGGTGTTAGCAATTAATTCTTCAATCTTTGCATAGTTCCAGGAGCACTTAAGATACAGATTAAATGGTTCCTGCTCCCTCCTCCCTTTATATGTTAAAAAGCAGGCTTTCCCTGAAGGCAAAAGGGTTTTTCTCCACTGACATCTAAAACAGACACTGATCAGTTCCAGTATTTCAGGAAATATCTCATTAAATAAGAAGATAAAAAAAGTGATGATGAACATATAGCCTAATTCATCTCAGCCAGTGAGTTAAAATACACTGTGTAGCCATTCACTGTAATGTATTAAACATAGCATCATATCAATAAAATGTTGTAAAATGTTTGCAGTGAGATGCTATTTCTGATATGTGGAGGTGTTTTTGTTTTCTTGCTTTTAGTAAAGCCTGAGCTAAGCAACTGTTTAACCATATGTGTTATACAGATCAACAACCAAAGAAACACCTCTTGCATTCCACATTGCTCAAAATTATTTGGATTTTCTTCTGCTCAGTGTATTCACCCATATTTCCCTAAAAATGAGTACTAAATAGCATTGTGCTATGGGTAGGAAAAAAGCTTTGCAAGACAAAGGTAACTGAAATCATTAGTCGTTTACATGCTTTAGTTTGCGTCCACTTGCTCACTGTGTGGTAGGCACACTGATCTATTGAAAACCTTATCCAGTTCATCAGTGGTAGTTCTTCAGTCAACAAAAAGCAACCCATACTCCTGAGTCCTAAATGGAATATGGCTTTATAAGGCAGTGTTAACAGCTTTATAAGCTACCAATCAGTAATACATTGCTGCTCTTGCAAATCTCACTATAAAGCAGATCCCACAAAGGTTTTCAAGATTCTTTGTTTGACTACCACAATGTGGCTGCAGTATGGGAATGCTTTGTGCAAGTGCAAAGGAGATTTACTATGTCACATGATCAAGTCCATGCCAGCATGAGAGTGCTTCAACCTCTAGTTTCTGGACTGAATTGAAGAGCCCAGACTTGGAGCCAATATTCCCCATGAAACCTGTTTGCTTCTATGTAAGGACATGAAGATGCCTCTGAAAGGTGTCCTAAAGGAACAAAGAGCAGAGATGTTTTTAAATTCAAAAAAAAAAAAAAATTCAAAAAAAATTCCCCAAAGTCAGGGACCACTTGTGTGAACAAATATGACAGGGATTTCTCTCACAATGGTCCCCACTGTTTTCAGTACTGGGAAAGGATACAATGTAGCATGGATGAGCACACATGCTTTCCTTATTGCCTTTCTTGCTACAACTCCATCCTGATTTCCACTAGTCTATTATTTACATTCAGACTTCAACTGAATTATTGATGTGTAACCAATATCACTTTCAAGTTTGCACTTGATGAGAAATAGATTTAAATGATGTTTTCTCTGTTTCTGTGGTGTATGGATTCTTCCTCTGAGAAGAAGATTTACAAGGTTATTTCATCCACTTCTTTGCCAGGACAAGATTGCCTTTGTTCCTTAATTCAGAGCAAATTATGTGCAGTAGCAAATAAGGAATTTATCCACTGCACTAAACAGGCCAGTTTCAGTCATGACTGAATTTGGTTAATGAAAAATATAAAATTAAAAATAGTAATACACCAATTGATGGCTATTTTAACGGGTCACAATACTTTTACTAACTTATAGAATAATCTTTAATATCTACTTAGAAGAAATAGCATCAGCACAACTCGTCTGATAATCTAAACAAAAAGAGGGTTCTGGAACTGTTGAGGGCTTAAGGTTAATGTCTTCTGCACTGTATTGCTCTCTATATTTATCCAACACCTAGCCCTGAGACCAAAAAAATCTATTGCATAAATCCAAGTGACAATCTAAGTGGTAATATATCCCCCACCACCTTACTAAGTCCAGGGAGGGGAACCAAACTAGTATTATCTGTCTGGCAGTCCTAAAACATCACCAGAAAAAATATCTGTGGATTTGGACTGCATTAATCAAGTGGATGAACAATACCCATATGTTCACCAGATGACTACAATGCTGGGTTGATTGAGTCAAAGTTCAAGACCTCAAGAAAAACCCAACAAACAAACAAACAAAACAGAACAAAGAAAACAAAACAAAAAAATAATGTAATTTGTTTCTTCAGGACTGCCTTTGACTAGATTGCTTTTTGCAAAGAATTCTTTTTTAATTACTATTTTAAAATATGTGAGTGGATCATTGTTACTTGCTATCTTTCTTTTATTTTTCAGATGTGTTCTATTAAATGCAATTATTTCATGAGATATTTTCATTAAGCATTTATTTCCATTACAGTGACTCACATCATATGTAGTTCTCTTAATTCAGAAGCCAGAAAACTTAAAATTAATTTTGCCTGGAAATGTCAGGGGATGTGTATACTCACTCTTGTAGTCTCACCCTGTATACATATACGCCTACAGATGCACACACAGGCACAAAGTAAAAAAAAAATCTCTAAGTCATTAATGCCTGCATGCAAAACACATAAACACCTGTGCATATCTAAGTAGTGTGATATTTAGATAATAAAAAAAAAAAAAAAGCAGCCTTCCAGAACACCTTCACCCTTCAGGACTGCCTCCCAAGGGACTTTGTCAATCAGTCTCTTGAACAGGTCAAAGTCTGCCCTCTGGAAGTCCAAGGTGGCAGTTTTACTGACCATCCTCTTCCCCAAGAATTCAAAACTCTATCATTTTATGATCACTATGCCCAAGACAGCCTTCAACCTTTACTTCCCCCACAAGTCCAGCTCTGTTCACAAGCAGAAGGTCCAGGAGGCCACCTTCCCTCATTGGCTCCTTCACCAGCTGCATCGGGGACTGTTCTCTCACTGATATATTTCCAGCAGACTTATGTAAATGGTCAAGGCAGCCCCTTAGACCTATATCAGACAATCTCTGTTAATCCCCCTCCCTCTCCAAAGGGGAAGAGAAAGGGCATAAGGGAGAGAGACTTAGCAATTAGAAAAGGAAAGTAGAACAACATTAATAGTAATATAAATAGTAATAATAAAAAAGGATTATATACAAATATACACAAAACCAGTATCGAACCCAGCCTCCCCCAGTGTCAATTATATCACCGTCACCTCTGATGCTGTGGAGCAGCCACCAAGAGAGTCACAGACTGGGCCCAGCAGCAGCTAAGAATGGTGTTCAGGAGCTAGATTCTGGTACTGGACTCACCAACATACCAATTGGATTGAAGGCAGAACAGAAAGAGTCCTCCTCAGATGCCAGCCATTGAAGAAGCAAGGAAGAAGCCAGATTATCCAAACCACAAGCTTGACCCTTGTGATCCCTCAGCTTTATACCAACTATGATGTATATGGGCTGGAATAGATCACTGGTCAGTTTGAGGTCACCTGTCCTGTCTGATCCTCCCTGAAGGTGCTTTTTTTACTTTCCACGCCCCGCAATGTAGTGCACAAGATCCAGCAGTGGCCTTGGTCTGCACACCCATCCTCGGTGCTCACTCTAAACACGGGCTTTTATCACTGCCAGCAGCAGACACTGCCTGTGAACACAGGCTGCTGACTTCAGACAGTGCAGTGACTTAGAAGAACTGAGCTGAAAAGTAAAATCACTGAACAGAATTAGTTCTGTTCTTACTCAAACCAGGACATATGTTCTGAAATCTTTCTCTAAAATACTCCAAGTATATCTATCACAAAAAAAAAGTTAGAAACTTTTAACAATTTTCCCTTGATTAATGTGTGCTATGTACTTCTAGAAATAGTAAAATCATCTGGACTCTGAATGTATTTCTTCTATGTTTATGTAGATTGAAATAATGCAGATAAAATCTCCTTTATTCTTTTATGCAGGCTACTTATACCCTGTCTTTAATGGAGCTACCCTGCTCCTTGCACAGGTAAGGAAAGACAAGAGGCAGGCAGGGAATAAGTTCAAAATTTTTGCTGTTGATCTGAAGAGTATTACAGGCTGAGAAATAAATTTTACCACAGAAGTGGAAGGGCGCAGCACAGAGTCCTTTGTTTCCATGGATCAAATGGCTTCCAAGAGCTGAATCTGGAGTAACTCACTGAAGAAAAAATCTTTCCCAAAGAGAATAATAAATTTGCAGAACTGAAAGACAGGTTTGCTATAACCTAAAGGTACACATTGGCAAGTTTGCTTAATCATTACTGAAGGTTTAATTAAATAATTGTTTTTCTTTGGAGTAGAATAATTTAATTGGTTAAAATAATGTTTATTTAATTAAAAAAGAAATTATAACCCATAATCTAATGCAAATAATCTAAAAAAAAAGGCTAGAAAGGAAGTGAGAAAGCCCTCTAAGTTTGAGAAAGGCACATTGGTGATGCTCTCAAAATAGATGCTGTTTGCAAGGTCACAAAATGTTGCTAGGTAAGTGTCTAGGTGTCTTAGTGAGGAAGGGATCAAAGCATTTGCCATTTGCAACATTGTATTTCTGTAATTCTGTTGGTATAAGAGGGACATATTCCAATGCAGTGAAGCCACAAATATCATACTGATGTATTATTTTCTAACACTACTACAGCAAAATAGTGTAGAATAAAAGCAACACTATCCAAGGGACATAAAAAACATTATTTCTTCAAATATGGGAAATTTAGTCAGATATTAGTATTTTTGTTTTATTTATTTTCTAACCATGAGAGTGGTAAAATCCTGTAGCAGGCTATCCAGAGACAGAGTGGGATCTCTGCTTTGGAGTGTTTGGTAGCCATCTCTGATTTGACCTGTTTTGAGCAGGGAGTTGGACTAAATGACCCCTCATGGCCCCATCCAGCCTGACCTAGACTGTGTTTCTGTGATTGCACAATTCTGATGAACAATTGGAAGATTTTAAAATCAAACTAAAATAATTAATTCAAAATCTTACCTCTTCTGTATTGTTCAGGCTGTTGAGTTACACTGGAGGCTTGTTACTTGAAGTAACATTAATTAATCTTTCAAGGTATTTTCTACACAGGGAAGGTAAATAAAAGATAGGAATGCTGTGCAGAGCCCCTGTGAAAGAGAAAAACAAAACAAACCAAAAATAATTGAAGTTAGATAATTTTTAAAAGAAATTTCCTTGGTCTGATGTGAAAGAGCACACAAACTGCAGCAATATATCACTCTTAATAATTCTAAATACAAACTTTCAGAAACATGTACAGCCATGCATGTATGATATATATGTGTATACACACACACACAAATGCATGAGTAAACAGTGAGCTTTATCACTGTGACTCTCCTTCTGGGATGATTGGGAGTATGTAGATGACCAAATACCAAACAAATTGTTAATGCTGTTAACTCCCTAGGAGTTCATCTTCCTTCACATTAGTTGTCTTTTAATTTTTCATTCACCTCTCAGAAAATAAGCAATCTTAAATACACTGTATCTTTTCAAGTCTATGAGATTTGAAATATCATTTCACTGCTACATGAAAACAAATCATTGGCAGAAAAAAAAAATTATCAGGACAGTAAAAGGGAATTAGGAGGAAAAAAAAACCAACAACAGAACAAAACCAGTTAAAACTTATTTTGGAGACAAGTCCTACTATTGACAAAATACCCAAACAATGAGATGCATATGATACTTATCTGTCATCCTAACACATAACATCCACTGAATTTCTTTGATGTAATCACACAAGCTTTGCCTCATGAAATGCCTTGGGTGTTGGGAGTTTTGCCCATTAAAGAAGTTCAACCTTACAGCAGGAACTTTAATGAAATATGTTACATTAGACTCCTACCTTTTTTTTTATTTTTGGAATCCAATGGAGATACACAAAAATTTTTGGCTGAATCATAATGGAAAAAAAATAAAATATGGCAATGGATTAGCCAATATTGGCATATCTACAGAAAAAAATACTGAATGATATATTTTAACATACTCAAAAGAAAATATTTACTATTTCAGTTACAGTTAGACTCTAGAATTAGTCTTTGGTTTTGTTAAAGGTGTGTTTGTTATAAATATATGAAAAAACTGTCATTCAGGATAATTTTATGTATTTTGATCTTCTACCACTCCAAGAAAGCTATTTCTAAAAATGTCCAGAAAAATGAGGTCACCTAAATTTTATGTGTCTGTACAAACACACACAAATTAATCTATGCCAGAATAAATAATTACAGTTAATGTCTTTTATTATTACATCATATGACTACTACACATTTGCTTTATCAAATAATGATAGAAATTTATTAAAAAATAAATTCATCAAAAGCTTTTTTATCCTAATTGTGATTTTATTTTCTGTTGCATTATAATAACCATTAAAAGGCAGACAGTAATTTTAAATCAAAGAAAATTTGATTTCAAAACTGTTGAAACAAGTGTTGCCTTTAACCAGTTTATTTTCTTTTTGATCTTGTGAAGCAAAGAATTTCAGTAGTCTGAACACAATTTCCAGTTTCCTGTTTTCAGTGAAGGCTACTTTCCTCAAAGTTTTTTTATCATGCAGACTAATAAACCTATCATTTAAACTCAGATCTGAAGGTCATACAAGGAAAGTTCTTTCCAGTCCTCCTTCCTTTTACGTTCATGCCATCCATTTGAAACATCACACTGTTTTAGGAACTAGTCACCCTAGTCTTCCATTATGGTCAGTGAATCATGTCATCTGAATGAGTAAGATGTTCTTTCCATCTATTACTTTAAAGAAACAGTTTCAGGAATATTAGTTTAAGCGTAGGCCTGAGTTGAGTATCACTTTACCTAACAGGAGGACACAATTTAGGTTTCTAGGCCCTAGGTTCTCCTTACAGCTGACAGAGATAAGTAAAGGTTCAGCATGGAAAATAAATTCCCTTGCTTTAGCTAAAACTCTGGCAGAGAATGCTTGAAAACCCAACCACTTGCATTGTAATTCTAATGAAATAAGTATTTAAAGCAAGTGCAAGATAAGACTAATGCAAAATAATTTTTGCAATACTATGTTCTTTTTTTTTACTTGCATTCTGTTTAATTAATATGAATGACCTATCTGACTTATCAAAAGCTTGAAATGATGTCCCAACAATCTACTTGCAATTCTTATGTTAAACATACAAGTCTACTTAGCTTCAGTACAGTTTATAAGTGAAACATATTTTTGATATTTTTATTATTATTAAAGTAATATTAATTAGTATATATGAATTATTATAGGATGAATAGAAGCTTGAGAGATAATTCTGTCAATCTGTATAACACCAAGGCAATAAGTTTTCAGACCTGTTCTGTACATACCAATTAAATTCTATAGTTCAAAAAGAAAAATCCATATGCATATTTAATATTATTTTTCCAGTTTTAAGTTATTAATGAACTCAGGACAGGGTATTTTGAGGGGATTAATGATCTGCTAGAAGATGTTCATTGCCCAAGGTGTAGAAATTTAGGCTAGTCATTAATACTGGGGAAATATTTTGTACTTCGATCATTGCTGTCAGGTTTCTTAATGTATTCTGACTTTAAATAAGGTCTTAAAGACTCTGATAAAGCAAATTTCTAACTTGAGCATCTGACAAGATTCACATTAAAACAACCTCTTAGAAAAAAAATTCTTTTAGAAAGTATATCTCTCTAACCCCTTATCTGTTTTTTTTCCTTTCTATCTGACCTACTTTTCTCCTGCACTTCTCTGAAGTCCTTCAGTAATCAGGCTGTACAGCTATCTAAAGCCCATAAGCAAAGTTTTTTTGGCCTTTGACTGAAAAACTGTAAATAGCAGTACTGTCATATAGCCCACTGAAAGGCAGATAGGCACTCATGTGAACTGAACAAGTCTCTTTATACATATACACATATTAGTGTAGATAAGTGTGCAAAAATACACAAGCACACGGATTTAACTTTTTTTTTGAGGCTTATGTCAGCATAAAATATTCAGTTAATAAAAAAATCTTAATTTCTAGCTCTGATTTGCTTTAATCTGCCTGTGATAACTTTACAATAAAATGTAAATTGAATTTAAAAAAAATGGTTTTCACAAAGGTTTTGTTGTCATGCTAGGTAAAACAAATGCACTATAACATGAATATTCCATTTAATATCCTCCTTACTTTGAAAGAATCCAAACATGGTGACTTGATCCTCTTTTAATCTGTGATTTAATTTAGAACTATTTGTTCACATAACATCAAGCTTCATGGTTTTATCTGCTTCATTTATTTGCTTTTTTAAAGGCAGGGTAAATTTTTTACACAAGTTTTAGGAACACCGCTTGTCGATGTAATAGTAACACAAGACAATACCTGCATTGTCTTCCTCGAATTTCCCTTGAAAATCCCTTGAATTTCTGTGAGAGAAATTGAGCTTACTTTTCTTTTAAAACTAGGACTCCATCAAAGCCCAGCTATTGGAGAAGCCTCTGACTCAGGTCATTCTTGGACTACCTCAACACAGCCTCTTCCTTCCCTAGTTTATAGTCTGCAGTGGTATATTTCAGTCTCATTTCTTTTTAAATCAGTAAGACAGAATAACATCCGTAATAGTTAAGGATATTAAGCCTATAAGAGGGCTTAATAGTTTGCTAGAGTCTAAGGCAGTGGAAGCTTCATTTTTTACCAAAGTCTATCACTGTCCAGATATCCTGCCTGGTACCAGAATTGCTCACATGAATTTTAGATCAATGATATGGAACTGTTTTCTTGTTAGGATGAACTTGCTAGTACCTTTTTCAGACACTTTCAAACCATGCCGAATTTAATCTGCATCTGTAATCACGAGAATGGCAGCATCATGATTATAATCATAATCTGCTGAATGAGAAAATACCAATCAGCTTGAAGATCACTGGTGGCCACTCTGTTGATTCAGTTGTCTAACTCATGGAACCAAGAAAGAAGGAGAAAAAGTGGATCGTGGTCTGTTATATATTTAATGCTTTATTAACTTAATGAACTTTCTTTGTCAACATTATTAAATCTTTGCTGATCTTGTAAGCACATGGGGTTTAAATATATATAACCTATGCTAAATTTATACTATTGTTACCATTGTTTGGCAGTTGTATTTACCCAAATGCTAACTTGAAGTTTGTCTTCCTGTTAAATGTACCTGGAAAAATGAGAGTGTGTGGCTTCATATTTGTGTCTTGGAGCCTACTTGGATGTGCTGAAATCACAAGTGGGAATATATTTAGCATTTTTTTCTAAGTTAAATTATTGTGATTCATCTTGAAATTTGAAGGCGAGATGAGTTGACACTTTTGTCAGCATCATCATTTTCTGCTGGTCACCTTCTGCACTCCAGTATCTTCATATCACACTTTCAAAGTACCTTTGAAACCATGTTTAAGGTACTTTCTTAGAAAGTAGGTCTTAGCAATTCAAATCATGTTTTTTGAGTCAGAACTATCTTTCTTGAAATGTGTCAAGTGTAGAGTATTAACAAGGTTTTTTTAAAAAAAAAAAGAAATCTTGTTTGCTTTTAAAGTATTGAATGCATATCAGGAGTGCATCTGTGTTTAAAAATACTGCATATGCATTTATTAGGGAGCCTGTTTGTGTAGGTAAGCCATAAAACCTACTTTGAGATAGAATGTTCTTCACATCAAAACCAGTAGTACGTATGCAAATACAGGCTGCCAACTTTATAGCAGAGGGTTCTATTTACATGTGAGTCATATGTGTCTTATTGGGCCATATTCTTCCTTGTATAGCAGTCTGAGATAATCATAGTGAGTCAAGTTAATGAAAGTAATAGCTCATATATCAATTAGCACATCTTAACCTGAAGGTTGAGAAAATGTTAATATTCATACATAAGGCTTTTGTTGAAAGATTATAGTTTTCCTAAGCTTATTATTCTAACACTAGGTATTCCAGAAAAAGTGTTGGTTTATCTGCTTTTCAAAAACATACTCGTGTAATAAAGGGATGTTGTCCATATTAACTAGTAGCTGTTAAAGAAGAAAGCTAAAAATCTTGAGAACAATTTACCCCCAGTTAGACATTTAAAATAGGTGGAATGGATAACCCACTGGAAGTGTTCATCTTTCTCTGAGAAACACTGTACTAGGTTAGACTAGATATGTAGAACAATTTTAAATTGGAAGGAAACCTTTTAATTTATTTTTTTTTTTAATGTGAAGATAAATGATTTTTTTTCTGAATAAAACTAATGTCGTCAGCTGATTTCAAAGCATATTAAGAGAACTCAGAAAATGATATGCTTACTGTAGAATAAGAATGGTGATTGTAAACCAAACAGAAATTTAAGTAAATGTCTTTTTGATCAGAAACAGATTTTGACAGACACTATTTTTTCTTCTTTATATGGAACTTGATATTCAGATATTATTTACTGGTATGATCCATTTAGATGTCAGATAGAGACTTAATTTCAATAGTTTTTTTCATTTTTAGTACTGTGCCTTCTTTGATGTTGAGAGGGTTTTTTTAATTATAATTTTTAAACCATCATAAAGTAATTAAATAGGTGGTTTGATTTAAGTTGTGAGGCACCTCACTGCACAACATACTAAAACACTGACTCAATTTGCCAACATATGAAATATGAGTCAATCTATTCCATAGAGGATCCAGAAAAGGTAAATACTTCCCAATATAATGAAGAATGCTGTCTGACCTGATGATTCACCAGAAAAACTTACACCTGTTTTCTAAGATGGTGTATTTCAGTGAGTATTGTTTCCTGTGTTACAAGGGTGTTCTGCTATTATTGTTGCTGTGTTCATGTGCTATTCATGTTTCCTTCTAACCAAACTGGATGTTAATGTAGCACAGGTATCTGATGCCTGCCTGTCACCATCAGAAAACAGAATGATCAAGTAACAGTAATGGAAGAAACAGCAGATGTGAATGAACCAAATATTCCTCACTTTTTGATCCACTTTTAAATATTCTCAGCTGTGTGAATTTAAGGGAAATATGCAGCTTGGACCAGAATTTGCTTTTGCTGCCAGAGTCCCTGCTTAGTTGTTGTGGTGGTAGTGATGATGATACCAAGCCCAGAAGCAATGTTTGAATATGTATGCTCCCCCTCCCTCACCACAGAATCAAAGAAAGGTCTGTGTGCTGTGAGTGAAAGATATGCAGTTGATTTAGCTCCTTGCAAGATTATTTGTTTCTCTGAAGGCATTCCTTGCTTTGATCAATAAGTTATCATAAATAAACCCCAGTAATTTCATAGTCTTTTTCTTGGGAAAAAATAATGTATCCTAAAAACTCAGCAAGCCCATAATCTCTACAATGTGGTAGGGCTCTGCAATGTGGAAGGGCAATCCTTCCTGTTATTTCCTAGTTCAGTCTGTTGATTTGTGAGATGTTTTGTCTTCTTCTAGGAACAGCCTGCTTAGGAAAGTTTTGGTTAGTTTTTTTCTTCCCCAACTAAGCGTAACCTCTTGCTTCAGCATAATAATGACAGTTCTAGTGTTCAAAGTCAAGTATTTAGTAGTGGATAAATAAAATGTTTTATTCAAGGCAGAAAAAAAAAGTATTTTTTACCACTTTATATTAAAAGAATTTGAAGGTTCTGTCCAAGAGCAGTTAAAACAAATTACAACAGTCCAGATTGTTAGTGTTTGGAACCATACAAGATGGCAAGTAGAGATGACCTCTCTCCTCATTAGTGCTCTAAAAACCATAAGTAGACAAGAAACTGTCTCATATATTTTGGAATTATGCATAAGTAGACTTTTTGCACCATTGTCCACACTGTCTTTCCTTTACTGGAAAGAGTAAAATTTTATCTTATGGATTGTAATCCTTCTGTGCAGATAGCACAGCTGGAGTGAGTGCAGCAACTTGAAGAATGTAAGAATGTTTATTTTAGTTTGTAGGGCTATATTTTGTTTATGTAATTTAGTTTGTAAGAGACTGGATATTTTTTAACAATGATAAAGTATCTCAGAGTAGCATATGTCATTGCCACCTTACAGAAAAGCAAAGCAAATAAGATTTTTCTGTCTCCCAGTCGCAGTTAGGGTGCTCACCTACTAGGCTGTTTGCTTGGTCTCTGCATCCTACAAAGACCTCTTGTATCCACTAGGAGTCAGGGAAATAAATATGAGCCTGTAGATATTAGGGAAGAAGGGTCTTAAGGTGCTGAAGGGGAGAGTTCAAACAAAAATTAGATCCTGATCATTGGATTGCAATTTTCATTGTTCTTTCACATCTGAGAAATCATTTAAGGACTTCACCCACATTTTATAGAATGAAGAAAATACTAATTAAATTGCATATAACTATAATTTGGGTTGTCTTTCAGCAGGACGGGACTTACATAAGCAAAAATAAAGTAAATTGGAAGGAGAAGAATAATTCATGTTTTACATAGGAGCAATCTTAATCTCCTGTGGTAAAAAGTAGTACAAGTTCTATAGGATGTGTTCCACTATACAGAGCAGAAATATATTTCCATCTTTCAAGACAGTTCCCCCCAGATAACTAAACTTTCTGCAATTATCAATCCATGCTGTCTATACACAGGAAAGTGACAGCATTGCTTGGTCACATCAAAGAGGACACCACGCTTCATCCTTCAGATGTGAGAATTACCATTACATAAGACATATACAACACCTGGAAAGTGTTATACAATAAATTGATTCTATTCTATTATTCTATTCTATTCTCATTATCATCATGGATGATACAAATATCCTGTAGAGGAAATACATATTTCCATAGGTTTCTTGCATTTATTTCCAATTAATATGTTAATCAAGGGTTATTGCAACATCAGTGGTGTTAGTCTCTCTATGTACAGTGAACCAATGGCAGTTCTGTCTTAGGTTACCTTTACGTGAGGCAAATGAACAAAGAAGAAACAAATGTAAAATATTTTAATGAACAAGATAAGGTCATGTATCTTTCAGTGTGAAATACAGAATATTCTGAATAGTTTAGGATTAAATTTCATTGCTGCTGCAATTTTTTGATAGGCGTTGCCTTAGATCTTCAGCAGTTTTACTTATAACTCCATTGAGATTAATGATTATTCTCCCTTCATTTCATAAAACCTGAAGACTGGAAACAACTTACTTAAATATAATTAAGTTCCTTCAACATATTCTGTCAGTAGTTAGCCTTTGCAAACCAACATAATCACACACTTGAAGAGACAAGCACCTTGATTAAAGATGTAGATTGTTCTTGAATTGCCACTTGAGATATGTTGAAGAAAGATCCCTAAAACAGTCCTTAACTGTGTGACTTCCTTACACAGAAATTGATGAGAAACAGTTGACTAATTAGAATTGTAGACTATTCAAATGAGACAAAAAAATACAATAAATATTAATTTCTTGTTCTTGAAAAGAATTTGGATATTGATTATTCCATTGTACTCCAGAAATATTATTTTTTCACAGTTTAATTAAAAGTCTGAATTCACATATTTGTTTAACGCCATCAAGCAGAACAACATACAAGTAGACTATGGTTTCCATAATCAGTTAGTTTAATCTGTTAACTTCTTGAAAACAAATGGGAAACAGAAAATATTTGCAGCACTCTGTCAGGATAACCTTTAAAAAAAAAAAATGTCAAAATGTCACCCCAACCAATCTTCCAGCACTTTTCTGTTCAGAATAAGAATGTGTCATGGTTTAGTGCCAGGGCATCCCCTTCACCCTATAACAGACTCTCACAGTTACCACAAAAAAGGAAGAGAAAGGGAATAAGGGAGACAGACTTAGCAATTAGAAAAGGAAACTAGAACAACATTAATGAAAAATAAAATAGTAATAATAAAAGAGGATTATATACAAATATACACAAAACCAGTATTGAACCCAGCCTCCCCCAATGGCAATTACATCACCATTATCACTGATGCCGTGGAGTAGCCACGGAGTAGACGTGGAGTCACAGACTTGGCCCAGCATCAGATAAGAATGGTGTTCAGGAGCTAGATTCTGGTACTGGATTCACCAACATACCAATTGGGATCGAAGGTAGAACAGAGTCCTCCTTGGATGCTTTGGGAAGAAACCGGAAAAAGGCCCAAGCAAAGCCAGCAAAACTGGCCAAGAGAGCGAGACCATTGTGATCCCTCAGCTTTATACCAACTATGATGTATATGGGCTGGAATAGATTACTGCTCAGTTTGGGGTCACCTGTCCTGTCTGATCCTCCCTGAAGGTGCTGTTTTTTACTTTCCACACCCCCCCAGTGTGGTACACAAGATCCAGCAGTGGCCTTGGTCTGCATACTGATCCTTGGTACTGACTCTAAACATGGGCTGTTAGCACTGCCAGCAGCAGACACTGCCTGTGAAAACAGGCTGCTGACTTCAGACAGTGCAGTGACTTAGAAGAACTGAGCTGAAAAGTAAAATCACTGAACAGAATTAGTTCTGTTCTTACTCAAACCAGGACAGAATGTTGTGCTTTGGTACTTTTTTTAAAATGAAGGAAGAGAAATAGGAGGTGGGGAGGAAAGAGAACTGATAGCTGCAACAGAATTATGTGAAGCAAAGGTCTAGAAACAAGCTGCTGAGCACATAAAGACTGGTTGACAAAACAATTTAGAAAAACAACTATTTCAGCAAAACAGTAGAAGAAAAGCTGACTGCATACATTGAGGCTAATGAAGAGAAGCAGAAAAGAGAGACCACTTTTAAACTTAAGGATTTACTAGTGGAAGACTAGACAGGTGATGTCTGAAAGACCAGAGCTTTTAAAGGCACCAGCAGAAAGTGAAAGGACTGTGGAAGATTATTACCTGTACTTTTTATCCTGTCCCAAGTGCTGAAGAATTACTTCACTAATTTATTATCTGATTTTTGTAGCTTTTTTTCCCTTTTTTTTTTATAATTAGGATAAAATAATTTCTTCAATCTCAAAGTCAGTATCTTTAGACTACTCTTTTGTAATACAAATAATAAAAGTCTTGTGTTTCTCTCTTTAACTTATACATGAAAGTTTGTCTATGAAAATTCTAGGAAAATGTGCATTTAAAGAAGAAAATGCAATTGAATGAAGCTTGCCCCAAAATACAGGAATAGAATCCAATCAACATCTTATGGTCCCATTTGGAAAGATAAATATATTTCTGTAAATAATTTTTGCTTAATTCATTATTGAGATAGTTCTTAATTTCTTTATATCAGCTGTGAATTTCACAGTAAATGAAAGAGATCTATAATTTATATCATTATGAAATCTTTTGGGTTTTCAAGCCTGTTAGACACTAGGCTCATTATCAGGCATATAGTATCAAAATAAGGCCAAAAAAAAAAATCAAATATTTGTGTATTGAAGGCAGTTTATAAGGAAGAAATATTCTTCTCATTTTACTTGCTGTTTTGTTGCTATTTTCTTGTGTTTGTTTTGTATTTTTCTTTGCTTTGATTAAAGTCAAGCTAATTAAATGAGAATAAATTATTTTTTAATTTAGAATATGTTTTCAGGAATTAATTTTTTTCTTTACTTTCTGGAAAGAATGAAATAATCTTTCATGTTTTTGTGAATCAGTAATAAGAGTAAAAGCTTACTCTGATGATGGTTTAATGCAACAGAAGTGACAACTAAATAGTTGATGAATGCAGTGATTTGATTGCACTTAACTTCAGCAAAGTAATCAGTTTTTACCAATATCCTTCTCTCCTCCAAGCAACACTTACCATACTCTTCCACTTTTCATTGGACAGCTATTTTCTCAGTTTTTCAACAAAGTAGTTGCAGTGGGAGATCTACCATCCATGGAGAAATTCAAAGTGATTCACCCAGCTGAATAGAAGCTATTATTTTACGCTTGATAATGACCTTGCTTAATTATAACTGAAAGCACAACCTAACTTCACAGTGCAAGCTGGTGAAAAGCAAAGTATCAGCTGTCTACCATGCCACCTGGTATCCTAAATCCTTCTAAGGCAGTTCTTTAATCTGGGGAATAGCGGAGCGTCAGTGTTTGCTGCTTTGGCTCCTAACCTCTTCCTATCCAGAAACAGCCAAGTGTGTCATTTCTTATAATACTGAATTTCCCCGTGGTACTTGGTGCAGCAAAACGTCTAACGCTGCTGTCCTGCCTTCAAGAGATGACAAGGACAAATTAGCATGCCCTTCCAGTCAAGCTGAACTCATCTGTTGCCAAGGAAATGTCCCCTCATCACTAGAACCTGCACATGCAAAGGAAGATGGGGTTCAGTCACACTTCCCCAAGTCCAAAGCCATAGACAGCTAATGGGGGAAATGGCAAATGCCAGCAGGCAAGACTGAGATTTGTGCATCCATTATGTTAAGCGTAAATAGCACCACCTTGTGTTCTCAACCATACCATTTGTAAGACTTTCCTACTGTAAATCATTCCTATACACTCTTTTCTGTAGTAATTAAACCAGCACTCTTTGCTGTGCCCCTGGGTTAATATAATTTGTTTTATTCACAGCCTAAGTCATTTGCCTCCCTGCAGCATACTGCTATATTATGTCTACCCAGCAGTGCTGAGGGAGCAAGTAGCGTACCTTTCAAGGTATATATAAATCCAGTTTAGGTATTTCAAATGAAATAATAAGGTAAGTGTTATGTGCTTGACTCCCATAGGGGAAACTCATGAGAAGATAAAGAAACACTCTGGAAAATCAAAGCTTTGCCTCTGATTATTCAAAAAAAAAAGCGAGAGTGAGAAATTACAGACAGAAGGTAAAGAACTGGGCACTCCAGAAATGTCATAAAGGACAGAGCCAGGGCTACCATAATAATACCAACCCCTGCTTTGAAGGTGAGTACTGATAAGCTACAAGCCATCTAGTCCAGATCATCTAAAGAAGAATAAGAGTAGGGCAAGTATATATAATGGTAATATCCTTCCATCTTATGACAATTTTCCATTTAGCCAGTTAGAATCATAGAATCATTAAGGCTGGAAAAGACCTCCAAGATCAACAAGTCCAACCTTCTGTCCAACACCTCCATGACCAATAGACCATGTCCCAAAGTGCCACATCCACCTGTTTTTTGAACACCTCCAGGCATGGTGACTCTACTATTTCCCTGGATATCCTGTTCCAGTGCTTAACTACTCTTTCAGTAAAGAAATTCTTCCTAATATCTAATCTGAACTTCCCCTGGTGCAACTTGTGACCATTTCCTCTTGTCCTGTTTTTGTTACTAGTGAGAAGAGGCCAACACCAGACTCATTACAACCTCCTTTCAGGTAGTTATAGAGAGCAATAAGGTCCTTCTCAGCCCCTCTTCTTCAGGATAAATAATTCCCGTTCATTCAGCCTTTCCTCATAAGACATGTTCTCCAGTCCCCTCACCAGCTTCATTGCCCTCCTCTATACCCTGTCCAGCACCAAAACTGGACACAGTACTTGAGGTGCGGTATCACCAATGCCATGTACAGGGGCACAATCATTTCCTTCCTCCTGCTGGTCACACCACTTCTGATACAGTCCAGGATGCTGTTGGCCTTCCTGGCCACCTGGGCATACTGCTGACTCATGCTCAGCCAGCTGTCACCCAGAAGCCCCAGGTCCTTTTCTGCAAGTCAGGTTTCCAGTCACTCATCCCCAATCCAGTAGTGTCGTCTGGGGTTTCTGAGACTGAAATGCAGGACCTGACATTTGATCTTATTAAGCTTCATACAATTGACCTTATCCCATTGATCCAACCTGTCCAGATATCTCTGTAGAGGCTTCCTACCCTCAAACAGATCAACACTCCCACTCAATTTCATGTTGCCTGCAAACTTACTGAGGGTGCACTTTATCCCCTCATCCAAATCATTGATAAAAATGTTAAACAGGACCAGACCCAGCACCGAGCCCTAGGGGACACCACTTGTGACCAGTCACCAAATGGATTTAACTCTGTTTACCACAACACTCTGCCTTTTCTTCATTCTTGGTGGCAATGTTCTCCTTCACAAACAGTAAGGGATGGAGGTTCTCCTTGTCTCTCTTTTTGTTATTAAATGTATTCATAAGAACTCTTTTTATTATCTTGTACATCAGTGGGCAGACTGAGTTCTAGCTGGGCTCTGGCCTTCCTAATGTTCTTTCTTCATGACCTAACTAAATACCTGTACTCTTCTTAAATTGCCTGCCCCTTCTTCCAAAGTTGGTGAATACTCCCCTTTTTCCTAAGCAATAATAATAAGAATAGGGCAGGTATATATAATGGTTATATCCTCCCAGCTTATGACAATTTTCCATTTAGACAGTTTCCTATGTGTGTTTTGTTTCATCTAATTAGTAATATGGACATAGCAAATCTTCCAGATATTCCAACTAGTTTATGGCTCTTCCTGTGGCAATGAACTTCATTTCTTGGGTTTAGATTTCGCTTTCACAGATTTAATTGATGGTCACTTGCTCTTTTAGTGGAAGAGGCAGCAAGGAGTCACTCTCTATCTCTCCATTATCCTCCTTCATGCCACTGATGATTTCTGTAGAATTCCTAGTGACCTCTTTTCCAAGCTGAAGAGTCCCAGCCTATTTAATGAACTATCAAAAAAAAAAGCTGTTAGTAAAGACCTTTGATCATGAACTTAAACAGCTGCATAGTAATCTTTTCTAGCTTGTTCTATGTTCTTTTCCCAACAATTTGTAAAATTTTATTTGATTTTTTGAAAACTGCCAAACACTGAGCTTTTTTTATGAAGTATTATTTTATAGAAGAAAATAGGATTGTTTCTTCTCACATCTATAATCATACATATATTTACACTGAATTCCACCTGCCATTTTTATTGCCAAGTCATTTAGTGTGTTAAGATCCTTCTGAAATTTTTCAAAGGTGTCTGTCAACCTTAGTATCTTGAGAATCTTATTTAACCATAATGAATTTGGGTAAAATAAGTTTTCATGGGAACTTTTAAGCAATGGAGTTTAGAACTGAGTTGACACTGAAGACAGTAGGGAAGCCAAGAACCAACTACAAATGGGATCTGTTGGCGTCATACGCTGTAGAAACTGGTGCAAAAGTCTTGGGAACTGAGAAGATACAACTTGTTCTTTTTGTTTGATTGACTCTGTATTCCAAGAAACTGGACACTTCAGTTAATAAAATATTTAACCGGTGCTCTGCATCCTGGCAATTACTTGTTAGACTATAGTTTGAATATTGGACAGGAGCTTATCTACAATGATGCAGTGGACTCACATGGTTTGCGTCTGGAAGAACCTCAGACCTTTGGTTAGTAAGACATAAAAAGGATATATCCATCTCAAGCATGAGAGATGTTTTAAGAAAAAGATATAGTTGGTAATAATTTCCTCAAGACAACATTTATTCTGAGTATTATTCAAAATCTCCGAGTGGTTTCACCTGAGGTATTTTGCGGTAAAATAGACTCCCATGACATTATATCCTATGACTAGAATCCCATGTTTACAATAATCCACATACATGGATTATTCAAGTTAATCTAGTATTTTTTCAGTACTGAACTGTTTTACTTTACTACTTTCAATCCATGAATAATCTTTGTAATTCTGCATAGTTGTGATCAGCATAAATATAGTTATAGAATAAATTGCTTTATGCAGAACTAGTATATTCCCTGTTGTTTCTTTATGAAGAAAAAGACATCTAAGGAAGTAATTAAACAGATGTTTATTGACTTGAGTTTTATCACTTTGGAGAAATGTAAATAATGAGGTTTAACTCAGGAGAGGATTCACTAATGGTAACAGAGAGAGTTTAATTTACTTACCTAGATTTTAGGGCCCTAGAACTTTTACGAGCAAATGTTTCATTCTTTTCACTGTGCTTCCATTGTACTTCCATAGTCTGCATTTATTTAGTGAAAAGATATCTCTGCTAAAGTGATACTGTCACTTCACTGCCTTGGAAAAATGATGGAAAGCAACCATAACTAACACCAAGAAAACATTTCTTTCCAGGCAGCATAGAGAGAATTACTTGTCACATATGACTCACCATTTCCTCGATCTTTCTAAACAGTGCCTCTTTGTTACTAACTAAATGGAGGAACAACAGTAAGCATACAAAATATTCTGAGAAAGATAATGAAAATACTGGATTCTGATTGTTCTATTAAAAATGTAGCAATTCATCATTTAGCATCATTAGTGGCTGATAACTGGGACTGTGTCTACAATACCTGTTTGAGGTTTTATTGTGTTTCAGTCAACATAAAGCATAGGTTAACTGTAATAGTGGTCTCTATTCAAATTTAGAAACTGCCTATTGAAAATGGATAGTAATTTGGTGATTATTCATACTTTTAAACATTCTGCATTACACTAATTTATTATGCAAAATTAAATTAGAGTGCATGGAGCATATGGATTTTTTGTTTTTTTTATACTTATTTGTGGCAGTGATGAATGGCAGATAATTTATAACACTGAAGTTTAATAATTAAAATTACTTTTATTATTCTGTTTATTAGTTTCTTCTTTCTGCAGTGTCTTGTAATTTTGCCACATGATTAGCAACAAATTCTACACAGCAGCACCTTCTAATAGAACGCAGCATGGACAATTTTCCATGCAGATTCAATCTCCATATATATTCCACTAATCCCTTGATTGTTCCTGCAGAAAATAATCGGATGCCTGTTGCGTTCCTGATGCACTGAGCATTCGTAAATATAATAAGAAGATTCAGTACATCCAGAGACTCGGGATATTCATCTGCTCTTTGGCCTAACTAAAAAGGGCCACACAAGGATCATGGTTGATTATTTAATGAAGCTTTGTCATGATTAATACAGATTTATTTGTAGATTCTATCTACTTGCAGTGGAAATATAGTGTTCTGGTGGGATAACATTGCCTGACTGCCAGGTACCTATCGAGACACACTCTCACTCCTCCTCCTATGCAGGACAAGGGAAGAAAATAAGATGCAAAATCTTGTGGCTTGAGATAAGGACAGGGAGGTCCCTCACCAATCACTAACACAGGCAAAGCAATTTTGACTTGGGGAAGATTAATTTAATTTTTTTCCAATTAATAACAAAGATTGTGAGAAATAAAACAAAAACCCTAAAAATAATTTCCCCCCACAACTTGCCCCTTCTTCCCATCCTCAACTTCAGTCTTCACTCTTCTACCTCACCTCCCTTGAGTGGTACAGGGGGACAGGGAATGGTAGTCGCGGTCAGTTCATAATGCTTAATCTTTGCTGCTTCTTTCCTCACACTGTTCACTTGCTCCAACATGGGTCCTTCCCATGGGCTGCAGTTCTTTGGGAACTGCTCCAGAGTGGGTCCTCTTCATGTGCTACAGTCCTTCAGGAATGGACTGGTCCATCATGGGACCCCTACAGGCTACAGTTCCTGCCAGAAAGTTTGCTCCACTATGGATCCTCCAAAGGCTGCAGCTTTCTTCAGGACACATGTACCTGCTCCAGCAGGGGATCCTCCATGGGCTGCAGTGTAGATATCTTCTCTGCCATGGGCTGCAGGGGGACAAACTATTTCACCATGGTGTTCTCCATGGCCCGCAGGAGATTGCTCCATTTCCTGGAGCACCCCCTCCTTTTTCTATGACCATGGTGTTTGTAGGGCAGTTGTGCTCAAATTTTTACACTTGCCTTTCAGAGCTGTTGTGGTGTATTTTTTACCCTTTCTTAAACATGTTATCACAAGGATGACACGAGTGGCACTGATTGGCTCAGTTTTGCACAGTGGTATGTCCCTTTTGAATCCATCTGGAACAGCCTTTGTCTAATATTGGGCAGCTCCTAGTCCTTCTCCTGTGAGCCATCCTTGCATGCACCCTGCTACCACAATCTTTACATATAAACCCAGGCATTAAACTAGTCAAATAAACAGGAAACATTCTAGTTGAAAAGGCATGAATACCTTTTCACAGACTGCTCACCTGACAATCACTGGTTGCCAGCCGACCTTTCAGCAGACATAATTTAATCAAGTTTCAGAGCAATGTCAAGTTCTTTATGAATTCCTAGTAACACACAACACTGGCATGGAAGATCTACCCACGTTTAGATGGTTTACAAAATATATCTGCTCATCTGTGAATAGCTACAGGCAAAAGTCCACAGTAAGGTGCACACTCCTTGGTCTTGGTCTGAAACAAAATACCTGAACTGTCCCATTTCTATGACTCTCATGGAGATGAGCATAGCCTTAAATTTAAATATATACTTTCAGATGCTTCTGAACTGGATTTTGCAGAGTAGTAATTTCAGATTATATTGACCTACAAATATAGAGTTCCTGTGTATAAGAGTTACTTTTATCTTAACCTTCCTTTTTACATACAATCTACATAGGGAAATAGAAGGGAAAGGGATTTAAAGAACTTGTAAATTATATTTGAACATGTTTAAAGGTATTTTATATTGCTAGCCTGATAGAAAGAGACCCTAGTGTAAACAAGATTCTGCTTTGCTGTATTTTTTGTCTTACATAGAAAAATAGCTGCAAAGTAGATTTTTGAAAAGCTATAGGGATGGATTTTTTTTCTGTTCTTGCTGATGGTAGAACTCTAGTTGTCATCAATACAAAATAAATTAGGCCAATGCAGAAGAGTTTTGAAAATACCTTCTAAATGCTAAAATATGCAATTTTGCATTTAATTACACAAATGAGTCCCATGAAATTCTTAAATCTAGAATACTAGCTTTCCTTTAGGGGGAATTGAAAAAAGACCTATTACATGCTTTCTGTAGTCAGAGGACAGCAGAAGCATGGATCAAGTGAAGAATTAAAAACCAGTCATTGAGTTATTAGAAAGGCAAAAATTTCATTGATGTCAGCAACTTTTCTGTTTGAGGATAAGATGGACATCTGTAACCTGATTAAAAACTATTTGAAATCATTACAGATATTTCAAGAGTTGCAGCAGGTGTTAGTGAGGCCAACTGTGAATCTAAACTTTACATATCTGACTCTTACGTCCTGGTATGACCATTTGTATTCAGTATTTTGGGAGGTATGAAGGCTAAGTAATTTGGCTCCTGATCTTAAACATCAGCTAAACCTTACACAGCGGTCTTCTGCTTCATGTTCACTCTGAGTGTATAATTAGGAGTAGATTTAATGTTTCTTTTGCAATGCACTACCAGATCTCCCTTACTTCATAACTAGTCCCATGTAGTCAATAATTCAAAGGAGTTCAGAGGATTGAAAGGTCTATGTTTTAAATACTGTTTACCCTTATACCCCTTTGCTTCTGAATCTTCAGTTCCTATATTCACAGGGATCCTGTTAGCCAGCATCTCACCTGGCATCAGTATAGCATTAAAACTTTGTGTTGTGGGTAGCCTCACATTCAGATCCATCCCTTGACACATGATGCTATTTCATTGTCTTCATCAAAAAGAAAGCATTCTGACATTAGTCCTCTTTCTAATCTGTCCATAGTACAAAAAGAACAATATCTCTCAGGAAAAGCTATATCTGCTATGAGGCACTTCACTCTGAATGTTTCACTTCAGTCATCTGAAACAATTACTCATTTGAAACATAAAAATGTTTTATTTTTCTGTCTTCAAAAATTAGCAGTTTCCTCTTTCTCTTTTAAGGGTTGCAAATGGTAAAGACATAAAAAAGATTGATGTATTACAGATTTACATGATTCTGCTAAAGATATTTTATATATATCTACTTGTTAAATTAAAAGTAAATTGCACAGTGTTGAAATATAGGATTTTCTTTTACAGCATAATTATATCCAGATATCAAATATTTGTAAGAAAGATATTAAAAACACAAGTAGAAATTGAAATGTGTACGATTCACTATAAAGAGAAATGTCTTACTAAAATGTGCTTTGCAAACTATCAGCATTTTAAATAACTGCAAATAAAGTGGTCATTTTCTCTTCTGAAATATTAGATATTGTCCTGACATATGGTAAAAATAAATGGAAAATTCCATCTGAAAACATAATAAAAGCAAATTACAATAACTTCATCTTTTCGAAAGAAATATGAAATAATAAAATATTTCTGTATTGCAACAAGTTTTTTGTGTATGAAGATGTTAAAACATAATTATTAAAAAAAAATCATATAGGAAAATAAAAAAATGGTTTATTGATTCTTTAAGTACACAAGTAATGTGTTACAGTAATTTCAAATATAAATTTAGATGCATTTTTTTTCTTTTTTTATTTGTATATGTATGTCTTACATGGAGGAGGGTACTTATAATCTGAAATTTAAAATGTCTTGTTGTATATCCTGAGGAAAACCTTCCTTGATTTAGAAAGACTTATGTCATCTTCATTTCAATACTGTGCAAAAATAGCAGCATATGAAATGTGTACATGGAGAAATATTAATGTCGGTATTTTGGTTTTCTTACAAATAGCAGTTCAGTAATAGCAGCAATATCATGCAGAAGTTGGAGGTTTTTTGTGAAAACCTTTTTGTAATATTGAATTTTCATGAAAACTCTGACTACCAAGTAAAAGAATGGTGGTGTTGCATGCTATCTCTTGCATAAACTAGAATATCAACTATCTCTTATTTGCCTAGTTGTGTATTCACTGAGAGTGTGTTTTACATTAAGTTTTGTTCACAAGATTTGTTTCATGATGCAACTCCTCAGGTTTTTAGTACATTAAAATAACACCAGTAGGAAGACGGAAGTTCTGTTGCACTTTAAAAACAAAATACTAAACAAAATACAGCCATACATCTTAACAGACCTGATTCAGTAGTACACTGAATGCCTTACACTTTGTACAAATTCTACATATTTTTCTCAGAAAAGCAATCCATTTTATCATGGAAAACTACGTCCTCATCTCCTCTTAAATATTTTTTTTTTTACCAGTTCAAAAATGAAGCGCCTAAAACTTTCTCTTAGATAACGGCTGTTGACCGTTGTGGTTCAGCAAATGTCACAGTGCTGGTTGCTCACGTAGGCATAGGTGTAGTTGTCTGGACTTATAACTTGAAGAGGAAAAGCAAGACCATATTGTGATTCAGGCTAAGGAGGGGTTCCCAAGAGAGTGGCACAGGTTACATTTAGCTCACATATCACACAGTATCACAGGGTGTCAGGGGTTGGAAGGTACCTTAGACATCTTTGAGTCCAACCCCCCTACCAGAGCAGGATCATATATTCTAACACATATACAGATGAGCATTTGCTAACTTTTGATAGACATTCAGGAAATAACATCCTGGTGTAATATAATACATGTGCTCATGCTGATGCTTTACTCTGGGGTCATATTTTTTATTACATCTTTCAATTAAAAGCAAACAAACAAATAAACACTACAGAAGAATCAAACAATCAAAACTAAACTTAGAAAAAATCCTTCACTCCCTATGTTATACTTAAATGAGATATATTCTCAGAGATTAAAAATCAAATAATACATATTTATTTTCAAGTTAGAATCAATAAAACTTTGTAAATTATCTGATAAATCTTCAATAAATAAACTTTTTCTTTCAAAGATTGTTAGCCAGTAGCCAGATGCTAATATGAGTGTTAGTTACTTATGTCTTAACATTTTCTGACAGTAATATTTTTGCACTAGACACTTACCTGTGTTAAACTCATTTGCAAGCAACAGCAAACCTTCACAATCCTGGAGCAGGATTTCTTGGGCTAGGCTGCTTTACATTCTGCTATGTCATTCATATCCTAAAAAGTCAAATTACTCCCATCATCAGTTGAGTTTTGAATGTCTTATGAAAATATGCACAGGTATTTATCAGATTAATAATTATGACTGCAACTGTCCCTAAAATTTTTCAATAGTAGTGATTATTATTATTATTAGCAAAGAAATTCAATGCTTCCAATTATACAGATGCAGAATATGCTTCTGTAGGGTTCTTCATGATATTGTATTACCAGGTGCTGGAACAGATTCTCTTGTGTACTTGAAATAGCAGTAATATCGAAAAAGCACCTTAAACAGCAGATCTGTGTTGGAAACTACTTAGGGTGCATACTTACAGAGCTAAAATTATCGATATGTTAAAACATTGCTCTGAATCAAGAGAGTGTGAATTCATAGGAACATGGCAAATAGCGTGCATAACTATTATATACTACTTTGACAAGATTCTGAAAAAAATTAAGCAAGCACTTTATCATATAATGACATGAATTACAGTATAAAATATACCAATATTAACGAGTAATAGAGCATTTGGATGATATGTGGGAGTGATAACACTGAGATCTGAGATATGGCTTAAGATACCTTTCTCATATCAGTATAAGATCGCATGCCCAAAAGGTGGCTTTTTTTTGTGAGAGATGAGTAATTTTCTGTCGAAATACACAATGTTTTGTCATTAGATAGTCCCAGAACACCCATAAGGAACAGGAATGTTGTTTCTTCCTTCTGAAAAGAAGCACTAGGAAAAGAAAAAAGCAGACAGAAATGTAAATTATGATACCTTAGTAGAGGAAATGGGAATTATTCAACAGCAGTTTTCAATCAGTCAAAAATCAGAATTCTATTTCTGTTCACTTTATTCCTTTGGGCTTAATTTAAAAAATCTTGGTTGAGATATTTGATATTTGAAACAGTATATTGAGATCCATTTTTTCAGAAATGCAGTACTGAAGAATTCCCAAAATGTACAACATAACATTGGGAAATAAAAGCAGAGCAAGATAAATACAAGAATTCTGTAAGGAAATAATCACACACTATATGAACATTTTAGCTCTGCAGTAGCCTGAAGACTGGCTTTACAGTACAGTAGGTATTACTGTACATACAGCATGACATATTCATTAGATGAGCAGCATATTCAATCTTCACTATGAAGAGGGTTATTTTTTAGGCCCTGCATGGGGTTATTTGTTGCCTTTAAAATGGCTGAACCTGAATGAGGGGTGGTATAACAAATGAGGGGTGGCATAACAGCATTAAAACCGGAAACCTCTCCTTACTTTGTCACAGGAGGAAAATATTACGTGATGTGAAAAGTAGTCTGACTTGTTCAGGAGCAACAATCACTACTGAAGACGAAATAAATATAGTGGAGGTTGTTATCTCCTGCTAGCTGGGGTGTCTCCAATGCATTCATAAAATGACATCTTTGCTATTGCCTAACTTATCTGGAGGGTTATATGGTAAATGGTTATATCAGATACTTAAGAAAAGAGCATTAATGAATACCAAGAAATTATTCATGTTCACTGGTCTCACAAATCAAAAGTATGATTGTTCACATTGTGTAAGTGCCACGGTACCTCCAGAGCAAGTATTCAGTCCCAAATGGACAATTCAGGATGAGTATATTAAGTGTCTAGTCTCCTATTTCAATAAAAAGAGCAAGACAATCAACAATGTGTAAATGACAAGTGGGGGACTACCTAAAAATTAAAAAAGGACATACAATACAACACTAAAAATTACTTTCTTCTTCTATCTGGAACTTTGCTGTATGATTCTGAACTGTATATTACGTCATAACTGCTCATTTAATTTTCAGAACCTGAGTTTTTTGGGTTTATTTTTGTTTTGTTTTCGTTCATGAATGTGGTATCTAACCGAGAAGCAATTGTTCTTTAGAGACCAATAAGAAAGAAGTTGCTGAGAAAGTGACAATCCTAAATTCCCAAACTGTTTTTACCTGAGTTTACAGTTTTTGCACTCTCCTAAAAGGTAGTAATTATATAAGTCAAGGCAGGGTTGCCTTTGTTGTGCAAATAATACAGGTAAAATAAGATCACACACTTATATAAGGCTTAAATAGAAATCAGAGGAGAGAGGTAGTGACTGTGTTTACACTGAAAATATTACTGCTTTCTTATCTGCTGAAACTAAATCATTGAAAACAAGAGGCATGAGGCCAGTCAGAGAACAAACATCTAAGAAGGCATTCAGGAAGAAGACTAGAGAAGCATATTACTGATTTTTATTGAGGGACAGTATAATAAACAAACTTTATATTATACAAGTCATCTTTCAAAAATCTGCGCGTTTGCTTGTACAATTATCTGCTAGTTTAGGGACATAAGAAAAGCTGAGGAAGACTGTCACTTAACTGTATTGGTCACCAGATTCTCACATACACAAGACTTTGGGCAGTCACATTCTGATTTGGAGACCATTCAGACGACTGTGTTATGCATTAAGCAAATAATTTCCAGGCAGTAGTAGGTATTTTCTTTTCTATAGTTCATCTATAAAGCTAAGCAGCAATATACATATCATCAACCCTTCCCAAATAAGAAAAGAATAATGCCAGATAGACTTGAAATAATTTACACCTACTCCGGTATCTACCTGAAATCAGGTGACAAGTGTAGTCACTGGATAACATCAGAACAGACCAAGAATTTCTTGTTTTAGCTAAAGGATGCCAATACATTCCCTTTATGGAATATGCACACTCTGCTCAAAATGACCAAGAAGCATCATGGTCTATTAAATTAATCACTTGTTATTTTCTGCCTACCATGGTTTCCCAAGGGAAGCGGTTTTGTGTAATCCTGCTCTGTGCAAGGCTTTGTCTGCCTATCAGTACTCCTCCTCTACTATTTGGGCCTACTAGTTCAAGAGAAACGGGGGATGCTAAGATAGCATCCTACAGGAATCCAGTGAAAACCGTTGCCTGAGAATTGCACCCTTTGTTTTTCTTCCAAACACCAGGTTGCTACATGCTCTGCTTGTTTCACACAGTGAGCAGGAAGGTGCAACCAGACTTTAATCAGCTCATGCATGTTTGCTGGCCACTCAAAGTCTGTATTTCCAAACAAACCAATCCATGACTGACTGTGCATCCAAGAGAATTTCTAAATTTGTCTAGAAAAAGAACTGAGATTATCACAGTGAGAGTGCTTGTGGTAGATATGCAATTTTAGGGCATGTTACATTAATTATAGATTATGCTGGCACAGGGGAACCAAGTCTATTGCTACTTTACTGCAGACAAAAAGCCAAAGATTGTGTGTTCTGCTGTTCACAGAATTAAGTAACTATTTATGTAACTGTTTGTGATAGATGCTAGATATGCACCTCTCTGCCTATAGCATGATAACAAAATATTTATCTGTAGCAGCTCTGCACAATGACTAGTGTGCAGGTCTCAGCCTTGATTCTGCATGTAAGGAGTTACTTCATCTATCATCCGTCTGCAAAGACTCCCATAAAATCGCAGTTCAGATATTGTGCCAAAGGAAGGACATGTCAGAGTAAGGCCATATCACACACTTCAGACGCTGTGTGTAGAGCTGTGACTCACAGTGCAATCCTGTAGAGGTTCAAAATTATGCCAGACCCCTCTTCAGCTCTAGGGCAGCACAGAATCAGAAGGGCTTACAGTTACCTCTTCCTACTATCTTTTGACTTGGCTACAAATTTTATGCTGTGCATACTACAAAACCTCTGTACTAAGATTTATCAGAACTGTTTATTTTCAAGTTGGAGTCAGGGCTCTGATCCAAATTCTTTAAAATGTTGGGTTGTAATTTGTTTCTTTTAGAATTAGCACAAAGGCATCCTACAACTGCATGCAGATAGATTACCTCGCAGGGAGATACCATGGCCAGAGGATCTCACCTTTGAACAACATGAATGGAAATTGTGCTGTTCAGAGCACCTCCTCTCCCATTCCCCCACAACAGAGGGAGTGATACCAGAAAGGACAGGAGAGATCAAGCCTATTGAATAGACAGATGAGTATCAGGCTGACATAAAGCCTGGAATATGTAAGTATTTTTCAGGCAGTCCCAGAGGATTTACAATGGCACATTTTTTGATATTGAGGAAGCTCAGTGACTTATTTTTAATCTTCATTGTATGCATACGTCTGCCTATGTTGTATTTATATTGAAATTTGAACCAGATCACACTTTGTGGTAAGCCAAAGGAAAAAAAAAACAAAAACAAAACAAAAAAAGGGAACAGGGATGAGAGGATTTTGTCTGCACCGAACATTTAGCCTTGCTACGTGATACAAGTTTATGTGTGGGTGTTGGTATGAGAAGAAGCAAATCAGTAAGATCAGAATCACTACAACATGGCCATGGGGCAGAATTTAATTCTCTTTAACAAAATAAACCATCATTGGTTGTTGAAGAAAAATGGAAGCTTATACAAACCATATGAACATAAAAGCAAGAAAATTAGCATATGGAAAAGTTATCAAGGCGATGGAGCATCTCACCTATGAGAACAGGTTGTGAGAATTGGCACTGTTCAACCTGGAGAAGAGTAGTCTTTGGGTAGACCTTATAGCAGCCTTCCAGTACTTAAAGAGGGCCTACAGGAAAGATGAGGAAGGACTCTTTAAACATATTTCTGAACTGAAATAAAAGGACAAATGCCATTTTCTGTTAGCTCATATTAATTTTCCACTTTGTAGTTTTGTCCCAATATATTCCAAGGGACTAGTACTTTTGGTAACAAATAGGTAAAAGGTGTATGTTTTTCTCAAATAACAAGGGGGTTTCTTTATTTACAATCTCACTTGTGTATACTTCTAAGATTTTGTGTGCATTAATGTAGCAATATGTGCATTGAACAAAAAAACCCTCTGTATAAAAATTCATTTTTTATATAAACGTTTCTTAATTATTCTCTCAATTTACAGATATATAATCATCTAGATTCTAATTGCATTAACAAAGATGTAAATCCAAAGCAACTCCATCGAAGTCAGTGGAACTAAACTAAAATAATATTGGTTATTAGGCAGGCTTAGGCTCAAGCTATTAATACTGTTTAAACTTTTGTGCCCTCCACATATGTCAAGATAGCATGATGCCTGTTGTGTTTCCTCCTCCTTCCTACTCTCCAGCTTCTCACTGTGCAGAGACCAGCAAAATCTGTAGGTTCTTTTCAGATGTCATTCCATATTAAGGGCCAGGTCATGCCATCAATTTTTAAACACAACTACCCACTGAGATCAATGCAGAATGTTACTTAAAACTTGACAGTAGGGTGTGACCCTATAATACCAGGAAATATCTCTTCACTTGACTATAAGCCTGATTCTAGTCACAAGAGCAGTCTGCCAGCATTAAACACTGCATTTGTAGCATTGCAGTGCTTATGTGCCATATCCAACTAGGTTTCCCAATGTGTTTGTTGCTTATACCATTTCAACTATCTCAACTTCATTCTGGTTCCCATAATTCATAAAAAAACTAACTGCAGCAAGACCACAATTTTAACATTGAATAAAGAACTACTGAGTGTCTAGGGCCAGACTAATAAATACATTATGCCCACATGCATTCTTGTTCTGTACAAAGTTTTACTGTTCTGTGTAAGACCAACAAGGTAGAGGTTAACTTACATCCTGTCTTTTAATCAGACCTACAGGCACTTTTTCTAAAAAGATTAATGTGTATCTTTAGCCACACAGTAAATAATGTAACTAGGGCCAACAGGGGTATTGAGAATTTTGAGCATATCATGGATAAGGTAATTTCAGAACTAAAATCACACCATTTGTTTCCAAAGTTTTTCTCTCTTCTTTGCATCTGTCATGCCTCCTGCAGAAACACTGATAGTTTATTAACAATAATGGTCTCCGTCATATTCCATCATAAGTGATTTCAGTTGAGGTCAATATTAGAGAGGTATCACACACACAAAAAAAAAAAAACCAGGTAAAATATAGCTGCAACTGTAGCTAGATCACTACAGATAAGCTGGGCAAATGAATCATACCAGCAACTGTATTCATCCTCTGAATTTTACAAACTTGTTTTGGTTTTAGCAAGGCAACCAAAAGCATTAATGTACATAATAACCACTTTACTCCTCTACATCAACCTTATGCATTTCCACATACACATTATATTGTATACATGAAAAAAATGTTTTGATTCATTCTCCTGGTACAGATGTGTCATTGCCTTTCCATGAAAGAACACATGAAAAACATTTGCTTAAATATTGCTTTAATGTGGAGGGAAAGAGCAAGAGAATGTACCTCAGGCATGCATTGAAAGCTTCTAGCTTCCATAGTTTAGAAGTAGCGTTACAAGTGTGACATTTTCAAAAAGGATTTAAAACCAGCTATTCCAAGGTGCCTAAAGATTGCATTAAGTTCAAGGTGTGACTTTCAAAAGGGCAGAAACAGATGACATGTAACTTCTAAGTTGCCGTCCAAGTAAGGCTGAGTTATTAAATGCTAAAGTCACTTCTAAAATGTGGTTTGGGCTGCTAAATCGGGTAATGGCTTTTGAAAAATTTACCTGCCATTAATAGCAGTATCTGGTTCTATGTGAAAGAGGAGATTTTTTGACATAATTTCATAAGTTCCAACACTCTGACATTCTTCGACAGAAGATTTTGCTGGGCAACTGTAATTTTCCAACCAACTGTAACTTTCTGAATCCTCATCTTGCAAAATTCAACCTTGACACCTTCTTCCACCAAAGAATGAGTGAAATCCCCTAGAGGTTAGGAACATCCCTCAATTTAGTGAGTGCAAATCCTATCCTGTGAAACTTGGGATTAGGATTATAAAAAGCACAGCCTTGAATTTCTTCCTTGTTAAGACCCCACTTTTCTGGGAAAAAAAAAATAAAGGTACTGATGTTCTTAGTTCTCTCTGAACTTTGTGAAGAAAGCTCTTAGAAAGATGTTACCAGAGCTCTTTTTTCTTATAATTTCTTTTTCCTAATATGTGAATTAAATAATTATTTCACCTTCTGGCCTGTTTTAACCTGCTATGTTTATTCTCTCTGACTACAATGTGTTTACAGAACATCTGAAATGTGCACAGCAGTGGGAGAACCTTGCTATGCTAAGAAATTATACCTGTACATTTGAACTTGTTGCTGCTGCTGCGCTGAAAATCGTTCAAGTGCTGACACAGACAAAAAAATCAGACTTGATGGGAGCAAGTCTTCCCAAAATGCCTTTAACTATCAACACTATCACATAATCCATCTTTAGAACTAATGAGAAACTATTGTTATCAATATAAACAGCATTTTTAGTCTGGCTGCATCATAGTCTACACTTGAGGAATTGTACAGTGGTGGCTATCATCAACACCACTGCCAGCAATGGGTGAAAGAGTCTCAATTCAGTAGAAATACGTACAGTGTATAAACATGTAGCATTAGTATATACTTTTGATGAGACAGAAACTTCTTAGGCTTCAGAAGTGCACTTAGACACACACATTCAAAAACCCTTTGAAACTACCAAGTCCACTCATATGAGTAATTGCTCAAAGGTGAGCAATGGATCATGTCATTGCCTTTTGGGACCAGCTTTCATGAAAGGCCTACTGAGTATTTCAATAACATTAGCATGTACAGTGTATAAAAAGCCTTGAATATGACCTTACTCAATTCCCCAGAGGTTTTTAGACTTACACATGCTGCATAGCTAGACATTCTCCTCTCCTTGCTCGTTCTTATCGTCTACTCCTTTTTCCTGCCATATGCCACTAATGTAATCAGAGGCCATTAGGGCAACTCACTCCCAGGCTCAGATATTGGAAAGTATAGGAAATGATCAAAGCTCAGGGTCAGTGTGAGCACCTGGTTGGCTTTGATCACCATCATTAGTTATGACAAGCAGGAATCCCTCTTGTCCTCTCAGAAAAGTGTTCACGCTGGTGGTGTATTTATTTTGACCTCATACTGAGTATAAAAGTAGACTTGTGATTAAAACCTGCAGCATTCTGGAAAGCAAAACTGCCTCAAAGTGATAGGGATGGAGTGCATGTACCTTAAAAATGAAAAATATAGCATGATGCTTTTAGTCCACAATGTCCTTGTCAAAAACCTGTCCAGAACAAATCTGTGTAGCTGTCTGCAAGAAGGGTAAAATGCAAGAGCTTTAAACAGAAAGAAAATAGAAGCTCACAGTCTGTTTTTCAATCATGTTGTCCTGTTAGCTTATAGCTTTTTCTGTGGTTAGAAATATCTTCTCATATTCCTTTACTTTTTCTTTCATAAGTGTAAAAACAAAGTAAGACGTATTTTTCAAATGGTGAAATTCTCCTGAGTTTTTACCTGTGATACGTTGGTTCTTTCCTTGCAGAATAAGTGTTTTAGTTTCTTCTAAACATATTTTGAAATTCTGGTTTTCCTGTGTGTTTTCCATGTGTCTAAATTAGTTTAGATGCCAAGGTTGTTTTTTTTTTTTATTTAATGTAGCCTTTTATCAATTATTTCCATAGATTAATTATTATTGCGTGAGGAAAGTGTAAACCATTGAGCAGTTTTAGTTCCTCTGCCTTTTAATTTTAGTTTGCACTTCTTTGTTCTCTGGTATCAGAAGGTACGGGGTAGAAGTGCTTTGTATTTTTGACATTTCACTTGCTTATTTGAATTTTTGTTCTTTGATTGTAATTTAGTTTCCTCTCTCTAATGTTTTCTGTTCCAAATTCAACTGTATGCAATTGCATGAAAATAACAAATGGCATGGAACTCAGGAATAGATGATAATAAGAGGAAAAATCACAACAAGCCTAGGTTGTAAATTATCCATGAATAATAATAATAATAATAAAATAACGGACTGTGCTGTTTTAGTGGTTTCTTATCAGTAGAATATTCTGTAGAATACTTACATGATGTTCTGAGTTTTCCTTTACAAGGATATTCCTCTTACTCCTTCTCTCCCTCCTCCATTCTCTCTCTGCCTATACACACACACATAAATGTGTATATGTAATAGCAGAAAAAAACTAGACTCCAGATTTTAACATGTCCAAAGAAGCTACTCTTGGTAGTTAGCCATACTGTCTTTGTATTCCAAAGTAGAATTTCATATATTTTAGATGGGTACGGTTCACCACTGTGTTAGTTTCATTAAGATTTTATCACAGCTATGAACAATGATGTTTAACTGCATCTCCCACTGACAGACTTAAAAGCCCATGTCACTGTTGGCCAGCTCTAAAAAAAAGTTTAAAATTTAACCTTCTAAGCATTCTCTACTCAACCCCAAATTATATTGCACAAAACCATTTTGGTGTGAGTTAGCCATGGCAGGCCAATCCAAACAGTTTGGTCAGCTGGCTTTCACACATTCCATTTGTTCTTTGGAGTTCAGTTCTGCTACAATTGTGTTGAAAACCTTAACATTTCCTCTTCATACTCTATTTCCATATAATGCTTAAGAAAATATTTTTTTAGTTTCTTCCAGTGATAACCAGTTGTCCATCCCTATTTGTTCTTCCCATTGAGAGTTACAATCTACTTCCTTCTTGCTAACACATCTCTCTTTCAAGAAACACATTGTTCAGCTTGGAAACTTTAAAAATCAGTTCTTTAATAAAAGAAAAAAAAAAAAAGAGATAGAAAATTATGCAATTCAGAACAAAAAAAAATCACAAAAGAGACTTTCCCTCTAGGAATCCCTTACATATAAACTTTGTGAGGTAAGACATATTTGTCTTTGAATAGTGTTATGTTAAATACATATAAGTTTTATATCTTTTAGGTTTGTAAGAGAGAATTTGAATGATACTACCTACTTCCAATTTAGCTATTCATGTATTGCAGTATGAATCATGACAGAAAGTACCAGCCAGTAAATAGATTTGAGTTTAGGAGCATTTATAATAACGTAGTGAGAGATTAGGGGCCTTTATAGATTATCTTGAGCAGTAAGAAGGCTAAAGATACTTATTTCTGAATAAATTCCAGCTGTCTCTTACATAATAAATATCACTTTCATCTAGAACAGACAACCTACATTAGTTCCTCAGAAACTTGCTTTCTCGTTGTAGTGTTTAACTCATCAAACTTCCTCTGTGTTCTTTGATAGTTCTTGTATTGTGATGCTACCAAATGCAATCTCAACACTGCACAAACATATGGTAAGACCATCCTAGGTGGACACAGCCTAAATGGAAGAGACATATTAAATATCAATGGGGAAAGAAACGTGTCTTGCTCACACTCCACAGTGAAGAAGCAGAGCTGAAACCAGAATCTAGCTCAGTTGCCACTACATCATCCACCCGAGCGAGCTGCACTGTAGTCACTGCCAAAGGGGGTCATATATTTAGGAACACTGTAGGTGGCCTGAATTTGTTAAAAGAGCTTTCCCAATGCCTGTCTAGATTTTTAATAGTCACAAAGAGTATAAATGAGCACTCCTTGATCTCATAAATGACCATGCATTCCCCAAACTGCTCTGAAAAAGAACTGTAGAAAAAAATGTCTTTTACAAACTGATCCGCTGTCACTTGAAGCTACACTTTTTTTTTTTTTTTCATAGTGTGTTGGTTGAGATCTCAGTTGCAGCAACATGAGCCTAAAGCTGCAGACATATGGATGTTTAGGGCAGCATGTAATTGACAAATTCTCTAGACTGATGATTTATTATGTACATCAACGGACAACACTTGTTGTGTCTATGAAGCCTGTTTTTCTCAACTCTGATCATCTGGGAGAGACATGCTGTGCATAAATGGATACATGGTTTGTTGTATCCAGTTGAGCCTTCTACAGAGTCATGTATTTCATTATAATTTATGCTTCAATGTATAAATGCACATTTATGCATTTGTGTCTAGAAAGGGGCTGAATATGTCAATGCACATCAAGTAGCTTGCCTGAACATGCCCTGCTGATGCTACTGAAGTTGGATCTGATGAATTTGGTAAGATCAGGTCCCAAACACATAAATCAAAACATGCTGGATTTATTTTTTTTTTAAGTAATTTTTACAAAACATCTTTAATTGCAAAGACGTTACTTTCAGATTTTTGTAATTTTTTTTTCATCATTAATGTGCTTTCCGCTCTGTCTATAATATTAATAATCTATGGAATGAAATCATGTGACAATGTGTGCTCACAGGCCAGAAGGCCAATCATATCCTAGGCTGCATCAAAAGAACCATGACCAGCAGGCCAAGGGAGGTTATTCTCCCCCTCTACTCTGCTGTTGTGAGCCTTTTAATGCAGCCTTTTAATACTTAAAGGGGACCTATAAGAAAGTGGGGCCTGTTGGGACAGAATCAGGGGTAATGATTTCAAAGTAAAAGAGAGAAGATTTAAATTAGATGTAAGGAAGAAATTTATTACAATAAGGGTGGTGGAACAGGTCACCCAGAGAGGTAGTAAATGCTCCATCCCTAAAAACATTGAAGGTCAGGCTGGACAGGGCTCTGAGTGACCTGATCTTGTTAAAGATGTCCCTGTTCAGTGCAGCGGTATGGGAATAGATAACCTTTAAAGGTCCTTCACAACCCCAAACACTCTATGATTCTATGGCTCATCCAGATATGAAATATACAGTTCAAAATGTTTTAGGACAAGAACATATTTCTATATTTAAAAAACTATCTTTCCATAATTTCTATATTTTCAAAAGAGAAAATCAGCTATCTCCATTCTTGTCCCTTCAGTAGCAGATCATGTGAACAATATAATTTTTACTGGTGTTCAAAGCTCCTAACTTGTAATTGAAATAGTTGTCCAGTCAGATGAACAAAAGAGACTGTACTTAGTAACAAATTCAGTCAGCAATGTCCAATCTGTAATATACTTCAGGCACTCTTTTATGGTGAGATTATGCTACATGACTTTGGAAAGTGGAATATCAAAGACTATCAACAATTCTGCATATTTAAGCTAGTCTTTACATTAGATTTTAGCACATTCCATAACTGGTGAAATGAATTAAACTTCAGTGTATCCTTTCCCCTCACATTGACAGTACACAGAACCCATGGCTTGATCTAGGTGATTGACTTTTAGATTGCTCAAAATAAATGAAGTGTGTCTAGCCCTAAGAAGCCATCTCTGGGACTTTGCAGGGGTATAGGATAAAGATCTGATTACAGGACCAGGACCCTGAGATTATCATGACAATATCTTTCTGCTGTATTTGTTACAACTATTGTATGAAAGTTATGAAGTGACAGAAATAGAGGTCATTCTGTCAGAATCTTAAAATGTGCAAGCTGAAGGCCCTATTTGTCATTCTTTTTTTAGCTGTCGTTTTAGGACCAGCTCACTTTACAGTGCATTTCTCTTTTTATGAGAAGGTGTCAGCTGCAAAAGGTGGTCTTAGATACATACCAGTGCTTGTACTTTAGAGGACATTGGAGAAGTGCATACATATGAACATATATATGTATGTATATATCTGTATGTTTAGATATGAAATTAATGTACAGATGGAAGATATGAGTTCCAAAATAGTATAAAGGGTTTTTTTCATCTATATTTCAAAATATAGTTTTCCATAGTGATTTTATAAACTTCTGATGTAGCCATTGGTTTGAATGAAACCCTCAATTTCCACAAAGGCAGGAGACAAGAAACACATGGTAACTGATTACTGAATGAGTTATGGATGTTGTTCCCCCACAATTAATTTTATGTTCAATATCTTGCTCAAATCTATTATGCATATATTCATATATATAATGAACTATTTTATAAAATCATTTATCCATTTTTAAATTGGTAATATTTGCACAACTCCAAGATAAAGATTTTATCATTTATTAGAAGTCTGAATTCAAACAGAAATACACTTAAAAACATAATGATTAATAATAAAATAATTGGGCTTTTTCAGAGACTGAACTTACCATTCTTCACTAATTTCCTCACAATTCCATAGTAAGTTAATTTTGATCCTAGTAAATTCAAATAATTCTCAGTAGTTTTACAAAAAATCAGAGTTTAATTTGTTTAAACATTCTGACATTTGATACTTCATCCTTACAGATTTCACCTGAAAATTTGGGATAACTGAAGCATTGACCCTGTGAAAGTTGATCAGTGCTTATTTCTATATTAATAGGATGTTCTGCTTCCTAAGATCATATTTATAAAGACACAGTGATTTGCATACATTGATATATCATTGTTTTTTGAAAGGCATGGCTAATGTGTATAATTTTTATATTTAATGGCATAAAATTTTGAAAAGGACTAATTATATCCTGCATTATCTCTTGATGACAGAGTATCAACAATCTTTTTTAAATGGCAAGCTATTTGTAGAAGAAGCTTTGCCAATACTAAATGTCAGTTAAAATTAAAATCAATTTTTTTTAGATGATAGATTTCAGGAAAATATGAAGGATTGGTGCTAGAAAGCACTGAAAGAATAAGTATGCATTTAAAGCTATGCAAAAACTAAATTTGAAAATGTTCAGGTACTGTGAGTTCTAGTAAAACATCAGTAAATGCTACTTCAGAATGACACCACAGAATGTTCTTTTTCAGGCAGTGGACAATAGCAGACCCTGATGATCCATGGAGTATTGGATATGGAATTTTTAATGATGTTCACTGTATTATTCTGTTCTGATTATCCACTCAGCAGCTGTAATATTGGTAGAGACTTTGATCTCTTAGCATATTCTTGTTTTTCTACTCAGTGCTTCCTACAGTGAAATTTTCTGTCCCAAAGTAATTTATCAAATATTAGATCAACTATTTTCACTTATCAACCAGGTCAGTAAGCAAACCTATCCAACAACAAATATCTATTTTGTATATCTTCATGTTTGTCTATTTCTCTCAGAATAAAAAATACTTTGGAAATTGTGTGGTTTTATTCATGATAAAAACGTAAGCACTCCATGGATACCTTGCAGCATTTAAGATGGCCAGAGATGCTAATATTTGGGCAACTGCATTGCTTCTATTTTCTTAGAAATACTTAGCAACCAGCAATGAAGTGAAAATAAATCAAAAAATAGTCATATTTTAAATTGCAGTAACAATTTCCCAAACCTAGATCCTGGGAAAAGGTAATAAAAATTAGTAAAATATGTTAAGAAAAAACACCTTAATACAGAGTCATTGAGTATCCATTATGCATTGGGCACATTGATTTTGTGCTGTCACATTTTAAGAAAATGTCCACACAATTTTACTGTGTAATGCTTATTTCTTCTTATTTCTTCACACACACACCCCCAACCATTAAAAAATATAATATGAAGTGCTTTCCTTCTCTTTTCCCAAGAATGCATCAAGTCATGTAATTAGAAAGTAATTGGCTTAAGGTGAGGGTCTTCCAAGCAGCTCTGCATTGTGTCATCAAGACTCCACTGGCAGAGAATACTTAGAAAACCTGAAAGATATTGTAGGCTTTAATAAAAGTGACAAGGTTTTCAGAAATTGTACCATGTAATTTCTCAAAGCAGGAGGTGATATCATGCATGTCAAATATGAAAATTATGATCTCAGAAGTGGTAGAAGGGTGCTTACATAGAAGAAAACAAGATATGGAAAGATCTAAAAATATCAGATACATTCCATGCATTGTCACAGCTGTTTTTGAAATATATCAGAAGCACAGGTGTAACACATTACACAATATGGGCAAATCAGCATACTTTCTGAAGTAACATAACTCTGATTAATTGCATTTTATTTTGGAGTTGTGATTACAGGTAAAGGAATGACCTCAAAATTGATAGGTCTCAGCCAATACTGTTACATGGGTTTTGGCCATATTTGAAGTGAATTGGGTAAAGGCTCTGAAGGCATTCACAAACGTTCAAAATGTTTCAAACACTTCTTTGGGACTTTTTAAGTAAAAAGATAAAGAAATTCTACTTTATTTACTCTGTGCCTATAGGTGAGAACTAGGGTAAAGGGGAAAAGTGTAGATGGTTCTTCTCCAAAGTATAATAATATTTAAAAGGGACTGTCTCATTGGCTCCAAAATGGGCATTCAGGGAACAATAAGGTTTAGAGTCTAAACAATTGATAATATTATATAACCATGTTAGCATCAAACAATTACTCCTGTTTACAGAGGGCTTGTTTTATAACCTTGGATGTGTAAACAGAGAGGTGAAAGCACAGTTAGAAACATACAGAATGTCTCCTATGGCTTGTAAACAAACACCCTGTATATTGAAAACAAAAAAAAAGGAAAAAGAAAATGCAAGCATAAGAAATCTAGTCCTAGCTTTTCTAGGATTATGCTATAATCAGGACAGAAATGAAAACCATTTTTAATTTTGCACTGTGATTATCAAACTAAAATACATTCACTTGCTCCAAATTAACCCTTCTGTATTCATTTATGATTATTTATCTATGCTGAAGTTGTGTTGAAAAGGTTTACTAAGGAAAAGGAGAATTTACAAGGTAAGAAGATAAGCTATTTTGGACATTATTAAATTGTTAAAGAATGTTTCTATGCATTATCCAAATCTGTTGACTCTATAAATAGCTGCAAACTTTGAGATGTTTTCCACTTTGATTTTTGGTATATTCAATTACACTTACTTTGAAAAGTCACAGGATACAAGAGTAGAAAATTTCTACTGTAAAACTTTAGAGAGTGAAAATGAGGAAAATGGGAAAGTTTTTTCCCCCTAAATCCTTCATCAGTTGTTCTGGGGTAATGCTATAGCACAGCTCCTTTGCCCATGATTGTGCAAAGACTAGACAGCAAGCCCAGACTACATTTTCCTTGTCATTCTAGTCCTTCTTTTATATTTCTTCCTTACTTTCCTCAAATAGTAGTAGTACATAGAAAATGCTGTTTAGCATTTAATTTCTTTCTGTTTCCCATTTTAAGTCTTTTTTTCCTGTTTCTTTAGTTACATGAATAATGGAGAGCAAATTATTAATTTAATGTTACTTATTTCACCTTCAGTTCCTACCCTTCGTCCCATTCTCTGTGTTGATTTCTAAGGAAACAAAAACTTAAGAGAATCCCTGCTTCTGATCATTCTCACCAGGTTTAAGAATCACATATAATGAAAACCAGGTAAACAAGGAAGTGATACAGACAAAAGATTCACTTCTCATTTCCAGTGAATGAAAAAGTATGCTTGTCCGAACTGCAAAACATGTCTCACAATTAGTCAGAAATTTATAAGTAGCAGTAAAATCCTTCTCTGGTGTCATGTAACTAGGATGCGCCTATTTTGTTTAACTAAAAAACTTCAAGAATAAATGCTGTCTAATAAGTGCTGAATATCAGCATAGCTTGATTTCTTGAAGGCAGATTTATTTTGTTATCAACTAGTACATTAAAATCTCCTATTTTGTGTTAGTGCTATTTGATGAGGCTTCAGAATCTTTTCTTCAGTCAGAGTATATTCTTTAGTTATGAACCTGCACATTAAAAATAGCAAATGGAAGTTAGAAATAGTAATTGAAAAAAAAATATTAAGAAAGGCAGGTGAAATATTCAGAAAATATTCAGAAGGCAGATGAAGTGGTAACTCTAAGCATGATGCCGTTGTCAAAAGGCATTGCTGCTTTTAAATTAAGAAACTGAGATAAAGAGAAAAAGTGTGACTGGAGAAGAATTACTCTGCCCCTGCTTTTACAATGGTTTGTTCTCAACACCAGAAAAAAATCAAACATAAGTAATAAATCCTACAAAACTTCAGCACAGCAGTGTGTGGCATTTGGAAAGACAACAGGATCAGCTGTATTCTTCAGCCTTCTCATTTTCAAACCATAACAGATTTTAGCAGAGGAGTTATATATTCCTTTTGTACCAAAATATATTCAATAAGGAGAAGTTCTGCAGTTACTGGATGTTCATAAAGGAATGTAAAAGCTCTGGAAGGAAACGTAATCTATATCAATAGATAAAACAAACTGATGCACATCCTTTGTCCCTGAGGGCAATGGTCAGAACGAGGTGTGTGTCCTCACAGTTTGCCACACTCTCAAACAACTCAGAGGCTTCTTAGTCCCAAGTTTCTCATCTGAATACCCCCTACACATTGTGATAGGTGGAGGTATGTGTCAATATTAGTTTTCAAAAGTATTTTAAATTACATATCATCATTAAACCATTGACTTTTGTGATCATTAAATAAATTCATTCAGGAATATGAGCTGGGTAATAATTAAGTGAGTTCACATACAGAATCTTTTGGTTTGTTATCTGCAATTCCCCTGAGAACAGCAGGAGTTGTTTAAAGTGGATCTTCAATTCCAGTGAGTATGTGCCTGTTACCTTACACAGACCATGTACTACTTGTGTATTAAAACATACAATCATTATGTAAAACACAGGTTTAGAGTACGTGACTAATTTACAAAACAGAACATGAGACTAATTTTCATTTCACGAGTTCATCCTTGCAAAATGCTTGTTTGTTTCATTAGGGTATAGCTCCATGGGAAGAAGGCTGAAAAAAAGATCCTACAAATGCTTTTTGTAAATTAATCTCTCAGGATTAGGTGTTCATAGAGTAGGATTTGCAGATTTGCTCTTGGTTAAGAGCATCTAACATTCTCATCTAAATCAATTCTGTTGCCATCATTAATTTCAAGGGAAACCAGGACAGACTAATCTCAAAGACTTTCAGAACTCCTAATAATGAAGTCAGTATTTGATTTTTATTCAAGTTCCTGCTTGCTTGACTTTTGCTACCTTGATAAAGGTAGCAAAACCTTGATATCCTGGCATGCACCTATCTTTGGAGGACAGAAGTTTTTTGTTTGGCTTTTGCTGAAGACCCTAAATTTAACATCTGAAGACAGGCTGAAGGCAGTCTAATCAACATTTGAACTATCTCATTGTAGAAAAGAGTTTCATTTAACATATTCATTTAACTGTCTCTTTAAAAAAAACTCTCTTCAGGCTAGGATCCATTGAAGCAATGGATCATGAAGCAGAGGTATCAAATCAAATTTGCAAAAAAGCATCAAGAGAGTAAACTACATCCTCCTACACTCCTTACAAATGCTGCTTTGCTGCTTAGATCAAAAGCTGGAACCTGTCTGCCAAAATACAATACATTTTACCACTACACAATATAAATTATTCTTTCTTCAGTCCTCACCTCTTGTGGGAATTCCCCTTGGTCCCTTCTTTGAAACCTCATGTTGTGAAACTCCTTCACATGCCAAAGCACAGTGTGATCTGTATGCCACAACCTGCTTCTCCAACCATTTTGACCATAGCCTCCTGACATTTTTACTTGTGTTCTACATTAGGAGATGCAATCATCTCTTTCACTGGCCCCAAAGGACAGCCAGTGTACACTTTGCATGAGGGAGAAAACCTTTCTTCTAAACTTGGGTAGTAATTTCCTCTAACATTTCAAGCACTCCTTTGATCCCATGACACACAATTACCTGCCTTTCCTATACAGTGGTTTCTTACATGCTGGAGATCATCCAATGTGCTGTGACTTTCCCAGATGTAAGTGTAAATCTTTCACACTGTTAACACTGACTCCTGCAGCAACACTTTTCTACCTCAGTATCCTTTTGAATGCTAATTAGGGTGTCACTATTCTGATTTCAGATGTTCAACTAGAAGCAATTTATTAGACTCTCTCTTTTCAGTCACATAAAGGTGTCTCTATTTTTTCATATCAATCCAGTTTATCAATAATCCAAATCAATAGCAAGTATGATTTCTAGACAGATCTTGTCCAATTTGATCCACAACATAATTCAGTGATGCTAATTTTGAAGATTCTGAGTATTTTAATCCTGAGGGAGGACAAATAAGATTCAATAAATACACAGAAAACATCGAATAAGACACAAAGCTTCTGCTTTGTATTGGCACTTTAGCAAAGACTTTTAAGTCCACCACCTTAATATGATGTTACAACTTGTTCATGGACTTAGTTCCAGGAGTAAAGTGAGTATATATCAACTCTCAGTGAACCTAAGGGAAAATTTTTCTCACTCCACTGGAAAATGTTCACCGTGGATGTAGCTAAGGGCAACTTAGGTTTCAAACATATGTCTTCCATCCATGTGCTTCAAGTTATACGTTGCAAAATACAAATAATGCAATTTGTATATCTTTGAAACATCTAGATCCATTAGTGTACCCAAAGTATTAGCAGTTGAAAGTCTTATAAAGGACTTGATTTTTAAGTGTATCTGATTTTCTTTCTCTTTTTTCCTTTTTTTTTAAATTTTATTTTTATTTGGGTTTTTTACTTATTTTAAAAGCCTGAAAGATAATTCAATAGATTGGAGGGAACAACAACAATCAAAAATCATGTGACTTTTCACCTCACATAGCAGATATGGAGAAAAGAGTAAGCAGTTGCTTAAAAAATTATTCTTTTCTACATCAGTAAGCAAGATTTTTCCACATTAGGAAAAGATTTTAAGTGCATTATATCAACAGAGAACAACTTTAACCAGCTGTATACCCACTTGTAAGCTCTCAAGCCTTAATTGCAGGTCAACTGCTGGACCTGAAGCAGGGTCTGAGGGTTAGCATTCATATCAAAGTCTCAGGAATTCTGAAATTCTCTTTCTGACATTCATATGTTGTGTGAACATGGATGCTGTGTTTCAAGTTTCTGTATCTCAGTTCCCTATACACACACCATGCTAAATGCAAGGAGTTCTGGATGGACATACTCAATATCATGATGTTCCCCCATTTGAGTTTGACAAGTCTTTAGCAAGCAGCATTGTGAATACAGTAAAAAGAAAAGAAAAAAAAAAAAAAAAAAAAAAAAAGCCAGTGTGGATAAAAAAGGTTAGGATTTTTCATTTTTGG
>JANHFX010006363.1:0-13287 GCA_027560015.1 Chloroceryle amazona
ACAGGGCTGAGGGGTCCCGAGGTGAGGGTCGAGGTGGGAGACAGGTCTTGAGGCAGAGGAGACCCCAGTCAGGGCTGAGGGGGGTAAGGGGCTGGGGCAGGCCCTTGGCAGCTCTGTGGTGGAGGTGCCGTGGTGGCCTGTGTCCCTGGGGCAAGGGGCTCACCCTGGTGCCTTTGGGGTGTGGGGCAGGAGCAAAACACCTTTGCATGCCTCTCCTGCACCCTTATGGTGGTGTCAGGTTCCAGTGAAGCTGGCGGCTCAGGGCTCCCACGGGAAGTGGCATGTAGTCCACGTTCTAGAAAGAAGAAGGAGATACCCACCTCCAATACACAGCTTACTCTCTAAAACCCTGGCAGAAAATCTCTGCTCTGCGATAGGAAGATACCTAAAGTCTGCAAGGAAGATAAGGCTTTTTATCGAAAGCTAAAATCCATGATGCCCCTGTTTGAGAGGACAGCGGTGGAGGTGCCCAGCAGGCAGTGACAGCCCCAGGAGATGCCGATGCAGCACAGAACTGCCAGGGACCCCTCGGGGCAGAGGGCCCTGCCCCAGTGCTGCTGAGTTCACAGAGGAATGGATTGTCAAGGAGTTTCATGACAACTCTACCATGCTGAGGTAGCACACGAGTGTCAGATGGTGCCTCTTCCTCTTTGTCAGCAGGACAAATACCTTTTCCTTCAGCTGCCGCAGGAGATACTTGCGAACATCGGACTGGGAGGGATTGTTGCATCAAGGTTCAGAGCTCAGCCACGGCCGGCAGCCACACCTTGTCTCCTTCAGACAGCTCGGAGGCTTTGCTTTGAACCCTGGTTTGGGTTTTTTTTTGTCCCACTGCTTTTATCAAAAGACTGAAACTTCACAGCTCTAATGTTTGAAAATGGTGTCCTGATTTACAGCCTAAATTTACCGATGGCCAAATTGTATTAGTTGTACTTGTCCCTGGGCTGCCCACTAGCTCTCTTACATCCCAGTTGATTCCATCAGCTTTTGTTTATCAGTTTCTCTGCTGACTGAAATTATGCATGGAAAAGAAATCTTTCACACCCGAGGTTATTTTAACCTCTCTGAAGGAGCTAAATAATTATTCTTGATCTGAGTATGATCAAGTGCTGGATTTACTGGACGTCAGCATCGTTTATACCCTCAGTGTAAATACCACTTTCAGATTGGTTGTATGAAGACCCATTAAAAAAGTTCACAATGTTTTCCATGTTCTGCTCTTGTGCTTTTTAAGGTCCTACGCAGCAAGAAGGGAGTAGGTGAGCACAAAGACTGCAATGGGAAATGTGCTTTAAAAAAGAGTGAATCACCGTTAAGACGCGGGTGAAATTGCCTGTGTACCTAGCGCTGCTGAGCACAGAACATCCAGGGATCAGAAGGGGGTGAGGGAAGGGGAGACGGATGTTTTAAATGATGACATTTTTCAATTTTAGTTATTTTAGGTGTGAGCAAAACATCATCTAACAGTCTGTGTAGGCTTAGGAAAACATCATCTGCAAACCTGGTTGGAACAGCTAAGATTCCCTCGGTGTCTTTGGTAAGAGTAAAATCCCCACTCTCTTCAATTAAATTATCATTTTAAGTGTGTTTAAGCTGTTAGTGCTTCTTAAAAAAGCAGCCCCCTTCCTCTCCTCCCTCCCGCTCCTGCCATCCCGTCCGCCCACGAGCGCTGTTCTGGGTGCGCTGTGCAGTACAAATGCTTCTGCTGTCACTCAGGAGACCGGGCTGGGGAACTGATCTGACTGAAGAAGTGGGCTGGGGTTTAAAACATTTTTATTTTCCACCTGGATCAGCTCTCTGGTGGAGTTCACCCCACAAACACTTGTGTAGGTGGGGCACAGAGCAGAGCAGAGGCCTCTCACTGACCGTGCCAGAGCTGCCCATCTGCTGCCCATCTCCATGGTGAGAGCTCATCACAGAGCGCCCTGCCGAGACTGCGCAGCACGCCCGTTCTCAGGGCTTAGTCATAACTGTGCAAAGGCTTTTGGACAAAGAAAGAATGAAAAGATGCAGCTGTTTGTCTAAGACAGTTAAAAGGGATGTAGAATCATAAGATGCTTTGGGTGGGAAGGGACCCTTCAGGCTCATCTGGTCCAACCCCCCTGCAGTGAGCAGGGAGAGCAGCAACTGAGCAGGGTGCTCAGAGCCCGGCCAACCTCCCCTGCAATGGTGCCAGGGATGGGGCAGCCACCACCTCTCTGGGCAGCCTGGGCCAGGCTCTCACCACCCTCAGCATCAAAAATGTCTTATATCAAGTCTAAATCTCCCCTCTTTTAGATTAAAACCATCACCCCTTGTCCTGTCCCAACAGGCTCTGATAAGGAGTTTATCCCCATCTTTTTGACAGGCCCCTTCAAGTGCTGAAAGGCCACAAGAAGGTCTCCCTGGAGCCTTCTCCAGGCTGAACAACCCCAACTCCCCCAGCCTGTCCTCACAGGGGAGGTGATAATAACATCCAGAGCATTCCAGCTGCAGACAAAAGTAGGCTGAAAACTTTGGTCTCCCTAAGAAAAACATCAAGAGGCATTCAGTGGAACCAAAGGCAGGCAATGAAAAGCACTAGAAAGCCCCCTTTTTTTAACCATGCAATCTCTCGCAGCCCTGGTACTAGACTGCCACAGAGCTGCTGTGGAGTGGTGCCAGGATGTCAAAAGGATAGACTGTTTCACAGCAATAGTTACGAAAAATAATCAAGAGTTTTGGGAAGGCTGCAAACCTTAATTCAATACATGAACCAGCCCACGGTTACTAGGGGTTAGGAGTCCACTTCCTACTCACCTATCTGCAGGTTTCCTGTACGCTTGTTTGGCAGGGAGCTGGTGCTGTCAGAATCGGGAAGTGGTTTCAGAGGGTTTGAAGGAGGTGGTGGTGGATCTGCTGTGTGAGAAGCTCCCTCTGCTGAGGAAACCCAAGTACGTTCGGTCGCCTTGAAGGGAAAACCTGTTGGGGGCCATAGGCTGGAGTGGGACCTGCTGTGTGACACTGGCAGGGTGGTCTGGACATGGGCTGAGGGAATCTGGGGAGCTTTTGTACATCCATGAACTGAAGAAAAAGGAAAATTTCAACTTGAATGAAAAAAAGCAGGGTGATATTATCAGCTGTTCTATAGGCTGATGATACCAGGAGAACTGCTGGAAGGTTCCGGAGGGGTGACACGTACTTATGTGTTACCTCTGAAAGAAAAAAATCACCTCATGGCACAGCAAGATTTAAAGCCAGCCTGATCTGAGGACCTCTCTGTGCCTTTCTGAGTGGGAGCAGGGCTGTGCCAGGCAGGAGAACGTACCCCACTTGACACCTGACAGCCATGTGCTGGGACTGGGGTGCATTTCCACAGGGAAGGGAGGCCGAGCACTGCCAAACCCTTTCGATAGCGTAAGCTGAAATGGAAAATAGCTGGTGTGATGGTCCTACCTGTCTGAAGAGCAGGGACTTAGGAACTGGAGTGGCTCTGTGTGATCTTTCTTCACCTGGATATGCATTTGTGAGGTCCAAGAGATTTCAAAAGACAGGAGGAACATTCCTACTGGTGTTTGGTTCCTCAAACCTGCATGCTGTAGCTCAGAAAGCCTGCTCTTTAGAGGCTGTACGGGAAGAATCTGGCTTACCTTATGGTGCTCAATTGTCCAGCTTCCAAATGGGGTTTTTGAAAGGTGTTTTTCAACGCAATATCCACTATCCAGGACCCGCTGCTCAGGTTTCACAGATATGTCATGTGAGGGAGTAGAGGTGTATGATGACTCAAGGAAGAGGAGGGCAGAAGGCTGCGGTGGCTCTTGGAAAATTGATTGAAAAGGGCCAGTAGGTTTATAGAAACTGCCAGTAGCTCTCAGGGAAAGTGAAACACCATCTGAAGGCTCTTTAGGATGATTAGGCTGTTTTAGGTGTAGGTTGACCTCATCTAGTGTGCAAGGACTTGGTTAACATCTGTGCTGGGGAAAGGTGCTGTAGCCCAGCCTACTCAGCACACCTTTCCTCAGGGGGACTTTGCTTGCTCTTCTTTGCCTTCCTCTTGTCCTCTCAGGGCTGCAGTCACCCTGTTTACACCAGGAAGGGATACCAAGGGAAGGAGGAACTCTGGTGCCGCAAGGCAGGATGAGGAATCAAGGATGCCTGGGCTGTACCCTCTGTGCTTGCATACCAGCCACGTTGTGTGTCCCAGATCCTCCAGCAGTGAGTTATTGTAGACAGCTGGTGGGAGTCCAGTCATCGTCCTGGGAGGAAGGGTGTGAAGTGAAACCTGGAATATCAACGATGGCAGAATGGAGTCCATCCTTCAGGGGCCATGCACTGCATTGGGAGGCAAGGTCAGCTGCTGGTCAGCACGTTCACAGAGCCGCCAAAAAAACCCACCCCATGCTGCAGAACATGCGAGAGCTTTCATGTGTGCTCTCTGATGTGTATTAAATCCAGCCTTACAACTGCCTGTGAAAAGACACACTGTCTGGGATTTATAAAAAGAATCACTTGTCCAAACAGAGAGCTGGGCTGGGAAAGGAATTCAGCCCTCCCTTCATTGTCACTGGGACCGGTGTCCTCAGCAGCGAAAAAGAAATGGCTGTGGCAAGGTAGAGGGCATGATGAGCTGGTGACTGAAAAGGACCTGGGGTTCCAGCACTGAAACTGCAAGCTGAGGGAGGTCTCACGTCTTGGGAGTGAGCTGTGAGGAGAGTGAGCTCGTGAGCAACCATTAAGTTGGCTTCATGGCCCCACTGAGCATGAGAGTGAGAAGGGGCAGTAGCTGGAGAAGTGGTAGTGGTCCCCTGTCTCCTCCCATCGGTGGGATCCTACAGACACCGTGCTGGGCATCAGAAACAAGCTGCAGTCACTGAAAGGCAATAAAGGTGTCATTATGGACTGGTGTACCCATGGCCTCTAAGATGCTCAGGTGAACTTTGTTGTGAGGGCAGTTGTGAACCACAGCTGGTGGTGAAGGTCTCCAGGGTACCCTTTCCCATCACTTGCCCCTGGCTTCCTCTTGCCTGGAGTGGCAAACGCTGTGGGAACGTGAGAAAAACATTTGGGGCTAATGTGACAGCAAAGCCTTGCCAATGTCACCGGAGAAAAACACTGGAAGTTATTTTTCTGTCCAGGCCACATTTTTCTCTTGTTTTCAGCTCCCAGTAGATCTGCACGTGTGTTTAGCCTCCCGGTACCAGATGTTCCTGTGAGCCCTTTTCCTCCAAATAAAGCGAAGACTTTACTGCCTTGGCCATCACCATTCTCTCTGTCTAGTGCTGTCACTCTGTCACCTGTCCACTTTCATTTATTTCAACGTTGTAAAAATTTCATGGGCCCACTCCCAGATGATGTAAACTGATAAAACTCCAGGCCACGCTCCAAAAACATCAGTGTAACTGTAGAATCTCGCCTGTTGGGTTTCCTTACCTATGCCAAAGAAAAATAGAAAAGCTGTAAGCAAAGCAAAAAAGGAAAAGAACAGCTCAAAAAAAACCCCATTTAAAATGTTGGTTATGTAAAGGCCGTATAGCTATTATAGTTACCTAACAGAGCCTTTTCATAAGTGAAGCAATCACAGCCAGATAAGTTAATAAATTAAGGGTGACAAAAATACACCATTGTTCCTATAATAAGGAACCGTATTAGTCTTACTGAAGATAAAGGGAGGCGTATTTAATACGGTTCAGTGCTATGCTGATAAACTCCAAATGCCCCCTTTCCACTAGAAAACTCAGTATGAATTCAGGTCAAAAGCTGATTGCTGGTATGTTAAGCCATTTTACTTCCCTCCGAGCTGCTCGCCTCCTTTCGACAGCAGCTGTGCCTTGGTGGCAGTCCACACTGGGAAGCGATTCCCACTGTGTGGAGCTGAGCAGAAGGAAGCTGGAGGCTTTGAGAAGAGGTTCCCACCCCTTTCCATCCAGAGCGACAAGATGTGCTCCCATGTGTGGGCCATCTCACAGAGATACAGAACAATTTCAGGCTGAGGAATGAATAAATAGACTGCAAGTAGTGATTGGCAAAGGTGTCTGCATGGGAAGGGGACGAGGGTGTGGTTGCTCAGTCTCCTTTAATACAAGAGATTCCTGTAAAATTTAGTTTGGCAGACTTGATTATAGCAATACCTAGTAAAATGGGATAGCAATTTCAGTACCTCTTGACACAATCAAACCCCAATTTTTTCATACCTTTAGCAAGCGCAGAAATGTGATGGCTGCAAAACTGTGCTGGTGGGGAGTGGTGGCCTTTCTATACCCACACAGAGAAATCCTGTGACTCCCAAAATAGATCCTGGAGTGGGTAAACACACAGATCCTGTCTCCAGCTCACATTAAAACCTAGGCATGCTCCTCAAGCCTCGTGTGCTGAGCTGGAGGCTCACAACTGCTTTCTGTCTCCTGCCCTCTCCATCCTTGGCAAGGACCATTTTTTCACAAAATGCTTAAGAAAAGCATTAGGAGATCAGCCAGCAACAGACCATTGTCATCCCACAGCAGTTAATTACCATTATCTCTAGGATCAGCCAAGAGCCTGTAATAAGTTCTGAACTTCTCTTGCGCTGTGTCCCTTCTCATCCAGACTAGTGCAGATTAGAGGGCTGGGGTGAGCTCTCCTCATGCTGGAAGTGGCCCGGTGACTCACCCAGGGAGGAGAATGGCATTCCTCTGAGAGGCAAAGAGTTACCTGCCAACAAGAGTCAACAGTTTTCTGGCATGAGGGTATTTACACCACTGGAGAAGTGAAACTACACTCTTCCAAGTGAGATGAGTGGCTAGAGTAGCTCCTAGCTGAAGAAAGGACAGGACACATTTTGGGGAGAAAGATTAACTCTCTGGGACTTCACAGGGAGGTCTAGCAGGGAAGCCTGTGTTCATCATCAGGGATGGCAGGTCTCTGCCTCAGGGATGCTACTTACAGGTGGTTTCTCTGAGGTCCTGCCACAGTCTGAGCTGCTGATTGTAAGTCATCTGGATACAGGAGATAGAGACCTTTTCCTTCAGTATGAGGGTAAGTTAGGTAATGTCTTCCATCTGTTCCTTCACTTGCCTCTTTATAAATGTCTGTTACTCATGCTCACATCCTTCCCTTTCCCTCTGTTTTTCTCTGACACATCATGGGAAGAGATAGGAGCAACCTGCTCCTTACACCTCCATAGCAGAGATCTGCCACTACTGCTGTTTCTGTCAGGAGGAAATCAGGAGAACATGTTGGGAGTGGGGGCTCCACAGAGTCTCCGATTACAGGGCTAACCAGAGTATGAGCCAAATTCACCACTGCAGGAGCCACGCCATTGCCCCTGGCTTCCCTGGAGCTGAGCAGTGGTATCCTCAGTCAGCCTGGGTCCAACACTTTTCATACTACTACAGAGAAGTTACAGCCCTTTATTTTTCAAAAAAAACCCCTCACCTCCTGTCCTTTTTTTTTTTTTGCAGTATTTTGAAATTGTCTCCAGTTACCTAAGAAGCTCGGGTAAGATGATATAAATGTCCCACGTTAGAAGCTAAGGAGAATGCAGAGGCAGAAATCACAGCTTTTACTGGGTCAACAGACGGTTTTGCAGAAAGCAGACATGGTTTTGGGCGCAGCAGCACAGCCAGAGCAGCATCACTGCTGCTTGAAGGAAGAGTGACATTTGTCGTTTGAAATGCGGATCACACGGAGTGAAGAAAAGAGAACTGAGCTAAACGCCACCCACCCCCTAAGCTGGTGTAAGTCACACAACACCTTTCCCACCACCTAGAACCCTCAGATGCTGCCCCAAATACACTGACCTGCAGAAGGGCTTTTGTGACTGAAAGTTGTCTGCGTTTTTTCCAGCTATATATCCCCTGGGCTACTAAAAGGTGCTTCCCCTCATTTCAGCCATGCCGTGAGTATCTCCTCTGGCTGTCACATTTTCAACAAAGGTTTTGCAAGGCCTGCTGGTGGCATAATCTCTGTCAACAACCTCCCAGCACCATGCACTGATGTGAGCAAGTGCTTCTGGGCAGGCCAGTGCCAAGCCAGGCAGTGAGATAATGCAGGGGACACTGGGAAGGGACACTAGCTGTGAAGCATCTGGGATGGGTGTGTGTTGAACACTGAGGGCTTCCTTGCAGCTCTACAAACGGTGGCAACCAGAAGAGCTAGATGGCTGCTCCTTTCTTATTCTAAAAATCATAATTAATGCTGCTTTTAATCTTCTCTTTTGCATTTCTGTGCTGAAAAAAAAAAGATAAAAAAGCCCACTACCTCATTACCTACTCCCTGAAGACCACATTAATAGCTGAGTGCAGCAGAGACATAAAGACTGCACAGGGTCTCGGGGATGTTGGGGTAGCTGTAGCTCATCCTGCGTGTAACGCTGAGTTTGCTGGAAAGCAAATTTAGTCAGTTTTGTCTTTGATTATAAGTACTTGCTACTTTTTGAACAGCAGCATTTTGAATCAAGGATACAGAGGAGCTTCAGCCTTGGAGATTCAACGTGTGGAGTAAAGCCAACTGCTGCCATGTGTCAGCAGCTGGGGCAGCTCCTCTGCTCAGGTGTGATGGATGCACTCATGACTGGCGTCCAGCTCGACTGAGGAGCCTACAGGCTTGAAAATCAATGTTTCTTCACTGTGAGCTGAACGGCAGCTCATGCTCTAGCAGAGCTGCAACATCTGCAGCGTGTAAAACATGCTGGCTGGTGGGTTCCGCATGTATTATCACCACAGTGGTGCCTCTTCCTAGAGAAAGAAGCTCAGGTCTGAAATGCAGAGCACATGGGGACTCCCTAAGGCAAAAATCTCTGTGAGTTCAAGAAAAGTTTTGACTGATTAAAGATTGAGCAGTGGCATCAGGATTTATCTCTTTCCTTTCCCCTCCCCTTTTTGGGCTAATTTTAAATCCATTGCAGATTTTGGTGACAAGCTCCTGGGTTGCTCTTACTGTCCCCACTTGCAACATAGACATTTCCCTTTGAGGAACCCGCAGCTTTATCATGCCCATTATCTACACAACATCCTCAACGGGAGGTTGCACATCAGGCTGGTGCTCCTGAACTAGCACAAGTCCTGAGTGAAGAGCAGAGGAATCTGAGATTATTGCTTGTGCATAAAGCTCTCCGTGGATGAGAGTATCAGTACTTCTCTCTTTCCAGAGCTTCCCGCCACAACCATGTTCCTCAGCATGGTGCAGCTTTACAAACTGCTAGGCTGACTACAGTCGGGTTAGCACAAATTTAAGCTTTAAAACATGCAGAGGTTTTTGGTCCAGAGACTTGCTAGATGATGGACATATCTAGTGCAGAAACCACTTCAGAAACTGATATTTAATGAGTGATGGAGCTGAATGTAGTTTATACAGTTCTTGCTCGTCTGTTACAATTCAAATCCAGTAAAAGCCATTGGAACGAAAAAATAAGATCTATTAAGTATATCATGGGCTTCTGGAGTGAATAAAGTCTCAGGGCAAAATCAGAGATGTCTCCAGAAAGAGCACGTCTTGGTGAACCTGACCAAATCAAACACCACCTTGTGGTCACAGAGGTGGTCACCTGTCACATCCACATGCTAGGTTTTTCCTGCTGAAGGGCAAGAGTGAGTGGTCCCAAACCCTCCAGCTGCCCATGTAGCAGAACCACCAAAGAGAGATATATGGCAGGCTGCAGATTCAACCCCAAATAAGCCTGAGGTCACTGGTGAACATTGCATCACTTGAAGATGCAGGACAACTATTTTCAATGCCTAGATTTACTGGCCGGATTAGGTAGGAGTGCCTGAGCCAGTATATCAACTAACACAACTAATTAGGCATTTAAAGAAGATGCAAATTAAGGCAAAGATAAACAGCAGGAGGCTTCTTCCTTGTTTATGTGTGCCAGGTGCAGGAACTCCTTCCCATCTGTACATCCTCACGACTGCGTGCTGCAGCCCTTATCAGCTCGGCAGGCTGCACCCACCCAGCTCTGCTGTGCCCGGTGGCCTGTGCTGAGGGGAAACACGAGATGTGCCAGCCCCTTGGGAATGGTTGCTCCATGGATTCAGACAACATGGGACACCTTATGCCTGCATGCCAAGAATTAAGGCTGGCCCAGCCACTAAATGAATGACAGACGCTCTTCATTAAGCCTTCTCTCTTCCCAAATGGGAAGAAAAAGGGAATAAGGGAGAGAGACTTGGAAAAGAAAATCAAACCAGCTCTAGTGAAAATAATAGTAATAAAATAAAATGCATACAAATATAAAAAAAACAATATTGAACCCAACCAATCTGATGGTAATTATGTCACTGTCACCACCGATGCTGTGGGCAGGCACTGAGGAAGTGCCCAGTGTGGTGCACAAGATCCAGCAGTGGCCTTGGTCTCCATAGGAGAAAGCATAAGCAAGAGCCTTTCTGCACACACCAACCCTTGGTAGTAACTCTAACCATGGAGTGTTACCACTGCTAGCAGCAGACACTGTCTGCAGAGATAGGCAGTTAACTTCAGAAAGTGCAGTTACTTAGAAGAGACTGAGCTGAAAAGTTAAGTCAATGAACAAAAATAGTTCTGTTCTAGCTCAAACCAGGGAACTGCAGAGATGTGTCCTCTAGAGCCTCCTCAGTGGTTTTTTAGTGGCTCCATAACGGGTGGCATTACCCTGCCAAGTGGAGCTTGCCAGGGGCAGCTGGGCATGGGGAGAGGTGCCAAATCAGCAATGGTGACCTGTGCCCTGGCCCAAGGTGTCAACACTCCCAGCCCAGGTATGAGGACCCTGGCAGGGACCCTGAGCTCCTCTTCTCTGGGCTTGGTGCCCCGGTGCACCCAAATCCACTCTTGACTTGGTGCTCTGGTGTCAACCACCTTGTCGTGATGGGGCAGAACGTGCCTGCAGAACATCCCCCCTACACACAGAGCTATTGAAAAAGCTAACTTATTTAGCCTAATTATACAATAAAATACACTATTTTACATGTGATTTGCTGCAGCAGCAAAATGTGGTGAACAGTGAATCAAAAGCAGCACTTTTCCGTGCCAGCAGCAGCAGGCTTACCTGGGGGAGGCAATTACTGGAACAATCTCTCTCCGTTCCTCCTTTGTTCCTGTTCTTGCAGGGGCTGTAACTGTCTTTTATATCTTTTTGTTTTCTCCACTGCGGTTTCACCATGCATGGCATGTTTTACATATTTTGCATAGATATTCTGTTGTTATTCTTGAGAAGCCCCGTGACGTGTCGCAGCACTTTGTCCACCAGCAAGAAAGTTCTCAGAGAGGGAAAATGAAGTTTGGCCAAGGTGCTGCTAAGCAGATGGCGGTGCTGGCACTCTGCTGTGGTGGGCACACTCGGAACTCACAGCTTCTGCCCTGTTGTGAAGTGTTTGTTGTGGGTTTGCAGCTGTCTGTAGGCCAGCTCTCTGGGGAAGATGGAAGATCCCAGATGGTTATGGGTCTGGAGGACCAAAGGACCAGAGCAATGCGTTGGCATGGAGCCACCTCACTCTCTGCTGCCCTGTGCTAGGAAGAGCACACAAAGTCACATGAAAAAGCCACCTTGAAGTGCTTCAGAAGCCATTTGACAATCAGATTTCCATTAGATACAATATCTGAGCAGGTAAGGAGCAACAGAAGGCATCTCACTGTCCTTTAGCAGGGAAACTGATGATCCACAGTGCCCGCATCACTCATGGATGGCAATGTGAATGCTCAGCACTATTGTATCTGCGACAAAGGAATCCAGGTCTTCACTCCTGGGATCCCCAGGGCCAAACTCTGTCCTGACAAGGAACAAGGATTGCAGTGTTTAGAGGAGACCTGGGACTTATTGTCAGGGTTTGTGCCCTGGGGTTTGAGGATCTCGCTTTATACCAGCCTGGGGAGTGAGGCCATGCTGGGGTGCTGTCCTCTGGGCCCCATACTGCATGGTCCTCTGTGATGGAGACCCAACCTGCTACAGGGACAGCCCCGTGTAAACTGACCCTCCTTGTGCCTCAGTTTACTGTTTGTAAAACTTCTCGGTGTCTGCGGGTAAGAGGGGCTGCACACCCACACATTTTCAGCTAGGTTGAGTGGCTACCAAGCAGATATGAATTCCACACAGGGCTTTGCATCAGTCCCTGAAGCCTGTACAGATAAAACCTGAGCTGTTTTTGAGCCAGCAAGGTGAGGAGCTGCAAGCAGCCCAGGAACAGGAGCCCAGGCATCAGCTCCTGCACAGGTGTATCCATAGAAATGGCTGTGTCTGTGAGCAATGCTGAGCTGTAGCTCAACAGCAATGCAGTGGATCTGTGAGAGTGCACAGCAATAGCAGAGCGCGGCGTGACGGCTGTTAATAGGATCTACCTCGAGCTCTGTGGCGAGGAATTGTGCCTGAATACAGGTGCCAGTCATATGGGACCATCCTGAACCTCAGGTCAGAGAACCTTCAGCTTGTTTAACATCCATGTATCCTCATGAGTGAACTGTGGAATCATAGAATCATAGACTGGTTTGGCTTGGAAGCGACCTTTAAAGGTCATCTAGTACAATCCCACTTCAGTGAGCAGGGACATCTGAGACAATTTTTCCAGGGATGGGGCATCAACCATCTATCTGGGCAGCCTGGGTCAGGGTTTCACCACCCTCAGTGTAAAAAATGTCTTCTTTATATCGAGTCTAAATCCACCCTCTTTTAGCTTAAAACCATCACCCCTTGTCCTGTCACAACAGGCCCTGGTAAAAAGACTGTTCCTTTTAAGCACTGTAAGGCCACAAGAGAGTCTCCTGGGAGCCTTCTCTTCTCCATGCTGATCAACCCCAACTCTCTCAGCCTGGACTTACAGCAGAGGGGTTCCAGCCCCCTGATCATTTTTGTGAGCTTCTCTGGGTCCGTTCCAACAGGTTCATGTCCTTCTTGTGCTGAGGGTAAAAAGATTCAGCTGGAATGGGGGAAAGGGGCAATACTGGCATTTGTCAGGTGAAGAGAACTGGTCACAAAGCAAGCTTATTGCAGAGATGTCCCCCTGTGCTGCACCGTGGGTGTCCCACCCATAGGACAGCAGTGTCCTGCTTGTGGGGTAATGAAGTCCACAGGTTAGACGTGTCTCAGCCACCGTGTGCCTCTCCCGGGCTCTGCAGCCCGAAGCTCTCTCCAGGTCCCTGATATGTCTGTTCCCCGACTCCTGCACCGGGGGTGACCGGGGTCCGTGCTGCCCGTCCCTCGGGAGCCCGGGAAGTGCCACCACCGCTCGAACCGACACATCGGGGCACGTCCAGCCTTACCGACCTTCCCTCTCCAGCACTCGCGGCGGACCGTGAGATTCCCCCCCAGCAAGTCGCCTCCTTCCTACAGCGACACTGTGCGTGTGCGGAATTCCGTTTGCTTTTTTCTTCCGTTTTTGTTTATGT
>JANHFX010006367.1:0-19760 GCA_027560015.1 Chloroceryle amazona
AAAAGGGTAGATTTGGGTTAGACAGGAAAGAGTTCTGTACTCTGAGGGGAGAGATCACTGGCACAGGCTGCCCAGAGAGGTGGTGGAGGCCCCATCCCTGGAGACATCCAAGGTCAGGCTGAATGTGGCTCCGAGGAACCTGACCCAGTTGGAGATGTCCCTGCTTATGTAGGGGATTGGACCAGATGACCTCTGGAGGTCCCTTCCAACCCAAGCCATTCTATGATTCTCTCTGCAGGAACTTATCATGAAAGTAATTCTTTCTTTTCTCTTCTCCAGCTCTTCTTTGATTCTGAAAATGACTCTGTAGTCATTGGCTTGGAAGACAGCCCTGTTATAAGTGGTGATGTGAAAGTCAGATTTGAATCACGTTCTGTAAGTATTTACACCTTCCCTTGAGTATGAGGGGAGGCTGCAGTGCAAACTGCAGCTGGGCTGGCAGTGCTGTGTGGGGCACAATCTGTGTTCCCCCCCAGTGGGTGGTAGCAGCTGTTACTCCACCCATGCATAGTGAACAATGCAGCCAATGTTGCTACATCAGCCTGTGAAGGTTTGGGGGGCATCTGGTTGTAGGTACAGTACAACCAGGATGTCTTAGTGGAGTACCTGCTGCTTCTAATATCACTCTTAGTGAATTAAGTCTGACCTAGTCCTGAAACAGCTTCCATGAAAATAGGGATCTGGGTGTGGTACTGGGCTCTTCAAGTGTAATTCCTCTGTCACTGTAGCCTTGTAAATAAAACTGAAGACACATGGGTGTTACTCTGCAAAAAAAAAAGATTCCTAGTGTCTAATGGAAGCCTTAAACAAGGTCTCTGTCTCTAGGATCTCCCCAAAGGCTATGATGACTGCCCGTTCTTCTTCTGGTTCAACACTTCCTTTATTGAAAATAACAGGTAAGTGATTACAGTGGCTGCCTTCAGATCCTCTGGTGTCTGGACAGAGGTGAAAGTTCCTGAATGTGGTGCTGAAAGCTGAGGTAGCTGGCTGGTCGAGCTTCTCTTAGCTTCTGGGAGGGTCTGAGTCTCAATTGTAAGCTGAAAGCAGGCAGTTGGCACACTCACACTGTACCAGGTGTCTTCAAAATGCGAGCTCTCAACCTCTCTTGGACCCTTGTCTCAGGAGGTATCCTGCCTAAGTATTGCTAATGAACTTGAATTCAAAAGGTGATGCTAAATATTCAAACCTGGGGCACCTCTGCCACCCTCTGTAGCATGGCCAAGAGGCTGACACTCATTCAGCAGCTTAGCAGGCAAAAGATAAGACCAGAGTTAGAGGTACTAATGCCTGGCATCCCCAAGAAAGGCTCTCTTACTGCTTCTCATGTTCATATAAAATCAGAAATTACTGTGGTGTGTTCCTGCTAAGACTAAAACCTCTAATAGAGCCCCAGCCAGCAGAAGTTGCTCCTGTCTGTCTCATTAGGGGTGATGTTGAAATGCAGAACTCTCTCTCCTCTCTGCTAAACTTGACAGCTTTATGTGAGATAATTACAATTATCTCCATGACTGGAATAGGAAGGAAACAATTTTTATGTAACTGTTCCCCTCAGAGCATTTGGAGAGGTAGCAATCAGTCTGTTTTCATAACTCTAAACTGAATAAGCTGAGCCAGCAATGCCCATCCCAGTCTAGGTGCAGGCACCCAGTTGGACCAAACCAGTGGCAGGAGAGATGTATACCCACTGTCTGACAGCCTTGCAATGCTGCTGTCTCCAGTTTCACCCCAGTGCTTGGCTTCCTCCAGGGCTGGGGAAGATGCCCCATCAAATCTTCTCCTAAACACCCTTTAGCAGCATCTATTTCCCTTTCTGCCCAGAGCATTCTGGTAGACCTCAGGTGGACTAGGTCTGATCAGAAGTGAAAGAGCTGCTGAGGCAGTGCTCCTAGCTCTGTAGCTTTAATTTAGCCCCAGTTGATGTGCAAGTGCTGTTAAGTGAATGCTGGATGTGAATTTGGTAAGCATTAAAAGTGGAGGATGTGCCGGAGTGTGACCGAGTTACTGAATCAAATCCTTACCATGGGGAAGGGCAGTCAGTAAATTCCTTGCACTTCCATCCCATCAGGAGGCCTTGTGCCAAAGGGTGACACTAATTTTACTCCAACAATCTCACATCATGGGGCTCTGGGGAAGAAAAAAATAGACAAACCAAAACCCAACCACCCCCAAACCCATCAGGATGATTGGGTGTTTCTTGGACTCCTGCAGATCCAAAGCCCAGGGCAGGCATGGCTGCTGCCTGTCTGAATTCAAGATCTGGGGCTGTGTTTAGTAGTGCAGGTCTGAGCTTGCAGTTCTCTTGACTTGCTGAAAGGAAAAGCCTGTCTTAGGCTGTAAGATGCTATGGAATTTTGTCTTTCAGACTCTACCTTCCCAGGAATGAGCTGGATAACCCTCACAAGTCTAAAACGTGGAAGGTCTATAGTGAGACATTTGCTGTGGAGGTGAACTTTATTGAACCATAAGGGAAATATGTACAATTGATCTCTCTTCCTGGAGAATGTCCTGCTGCTTCAGTATGAAGTGAAGCAGTCTCATTTTGATGTACTTTAATGTATTTCTGTGTAGATACAGCTCAAATAAACTTACACAAAGTTCTGTTGTGCAGAGCAATAATACTCTGAAGAGTTACTGTTAGCTGACTGTCATGTTAATGAGCTGCTGGATCCTCTGGAGCTCAGATGTCCCTCCATACAGGTAATGCCTTTATTAATTTAAGACAATTGTTTGTCTTAATAAAGCAAGAGTCTTAACCTGATGGTGAGATGAGCCCAGCAATCTGCAGGGGACTGCTGGAGAAAATCTGACCTGCCTCCCTCAGCATCAGGGTTTCCACAGGTCAGTAGAATATGGGAATGTGGAAGGAGGCTGAGTGGTCTGGTGTGGGCAGACTGATTCTTCTTGAGTAGAAGCCTTGGTGTTGAACTCTTCATCAGGGATCAATGATGTCTTGAACAACACATGGCCTAGGAGCTGATGGAGAGGGGTTGGAGACTGCATAGGTGCTTCTCTGCCCCTCTACCTCCCTGCAGAGGGCTGGGATGGCCCATCAGCTCCTGGGCATGCTAATGGCCTGGGAGCAGTTAGCCAGCCTTGCCTTAATACTGGCATGTGATGGGCTTGACCTGTGCTCCTGCTCCTTTGGGCCAATACTGCAAACGTTCACTGATCCATCTTGAGCTGTACTGGGACCTGTAATGCACAGACAATGCTTGTCCTGCTTCCAGCTGTTCCAGGCAGTAGACTGCCCAAGCCTTCCTCAGTGTGCAGCGTGTTGAGGTTGGCTTCTTGGGGGGTTTTCTCTTGATGCTGTTGGCCTTTTTGGCCAACTCCTGCCTGGTGTCAGAAATAGCATGGCCAGTGGGACTAGGGAAGGGATTGTCCTTCTGTACTCAGCACTGGTGGGGCTGCATCTCAAGTACCATGTTCAGTCTTGGGCCCCTCTCCACAAGAAGGCTGTGGAGGTGCTGGAGTGGGTCCAGAGAAGGGCAGTGAAGCTGGTGAAGGGTCTGGAGCACAAATCTTATGAGGAGTGACTGAGGCAACTGGAGTTGTTTAGCCTGGAGGAAAGGAGGCTGAGGGGGTGGCCTTACTGATCCCTAAGGCCACCTGGAAGGTAGTGAGGTGGGACTAATCTCTTTTCTGAAGTAGAAAGTGATAAAACAAGAGGAAATAGCCTCAAGTTGTGTCAGGGAAGGCTTAGGTTGGGTATTAGGAAAACTCTTTCTATAAAGGGTTGTGAAGCCCTGGCAGAGGCTGCCCAGGGAAGTGGTGGAGGTACCTAAAAGATGTGTAGATGTGGCACTTACAGACACGGTTTAGTGGGACTTGGCAATGTTAGGTTAAGTGACTTGATTTTTTAAAAGGTATTTTCCAACCTAGGTGATTCTATTGCATTTTCAGTCTCTCTTTGTCAGGAACCAAGAGCAGAAGGGACCTAACGTAGCTTTCCATGGCTAATGGAGTAGGCAGAGATCTTGTTAACTGCCCAGTGCTTACTTGAGGTAGTGGTGTGACATTGAAGTACACGAGTGGGCTCAGTTACACAGCAATAGCAAAACTCTGGTGTTTAGGAGCTGGGCTGTTGAACTCCCACAGAGGTGAAAGCTGCTGCAGTCAGCACTGTACTTTGGGAATGCTGAAACCTGTCTGGAATAACCAGGAGTGTTCCACCAGGTGTTTGCAGTTCTAGGTGCAAGAGAGTAAGCCTGGGTCACTTAAATATTTTGAGTGGAAGTAGCTGGAGGTTCTGTAGTCCTAACTCCTGTGTAGGGCAGGCTCACACAAGCCAGTTCAGCTCTAGACATCTCCAAGGACAGGGACTTCATGAAAAGACTTGATGTTCTAACTGCTCTTCCTTAATGGTTGGAATTTCTCATGTTCCAAGCTGTATCTGTTGCCCCTGTGCCTCTGCAAACCCTGGCTCTGCTCCCTCCTGTGAATGAGATAACTTTAGACAGCAGTAATCTCTCTCCTCAGCCTTCTGAGTGAACAAACCCAATTGTCTCCACCATCCCTTCTGGCTGCCCCTGCTTGACTTGTTCCACTGTGTCACTGTCTTTCTTGTACCAGGGAACATGTGAAACTGTAGCGTTGCTTCACAGACTGCACGTGCTCTTGCACAAGACCTTGAGGAGATGTTTAAGGGAGGCTGGTAAAGCTAATGCAGCCCCGTGTTGATGCTACTGCCAAACTCTGCCTTGAGAAAGGGCAGAAATACTCTATGCATAGAGGAGTGAGACTGTGGCTGTGTCACTAAAGGGTGGTGGAGCAAAAAGTCAGGTGAGGCTTCTGGCCCTGCACTCAAGAGCTAGGAGCTGGAAGAGGATGCCATTCTATTGCAGCTACAAGTGACTGCTGACTAAGTTCCTCGTGGCCTTAGCTCAGCAACTGGATATCACTGTCCTAGGCTGCCCTCTCCAAGAGCTTGCAGGACAGTCAAGGTGAACAAATGCTCCTCCTGCTTATGGAGTAAACTGATCTCTGTGTAGCAGCAGCAGCAAAGGTTCCAACAGCAAAAGTCAGTTTTTTTTCTAGATGACCTGTTCTAGGTGGCCTGTACTGGACTCCTGGCTTTCTCCTGGCAGAAAAGTTACTCTTGCAGCATCCATCATAGTCATCAACAATCTAGAACTTGGAACTTGAGCAGAGCTCCAATCTTAGAACTGACTTTGGTACTAAGAAAACAATGGGCCAACCATCTACGGGGTTTATTTTCAGTAGCAGATGCTGCAAAATCTGCAGTGGTTTCACAGCACCTTGTTACAGCTGCAAACCTCTGAAGATGATTCACTCATCTTATAAATCCTCAAAAATGCCTTTTCATTCTGGAGGGGGAGTGACACTGACTTCAGCCTGTCTTGGCTCCTCAGCTAGACAAGCCCAGTAAGTGTTGCACAAAACCACTCAGGTACTCAGTTAATCAAATCCAACTTTATTCCCATGAATTCTTGTACCAACATTATGAAGTTCTTAAGATGAACTGATACATGGCTACATTTTAAGCAGCTGTGAATAGGAAAAAAATACACTGCTTACAACTTCTTAAAGGTAAACTCTCAAAATTCATGTTTATTTCAGCCACCAGCTCTTTGCTGTAGGTTGTTCTAAATATCCTGCTTCTCTTGAAGCTTCAACTTTTGTATTAAAACTGCAACCAGGAGCTTTAAAAAATGAAAGCAAAGACAAATCTAAGAAATAGATTGAAGTATTTCACTGAGGTGGAGTCAGTCTTCACCTTTCCATAACTACTAGAAACACATGAATATTTCTCTTTGCTAGAGACCTTTGAAAAGAAGGAAGTTAACAACTCTTAAAGTCTCACCATCTGAATTATTTAAACACTGGGTATAAATTCCTTTTAAAGTACTGGTGATGCACAGTTACTGCCCCAGTTGATCAAGGTCAACTGGTGCCATAAAGGCTGAAGACTCCTCAGCCAGGTCCTGCTTTAGCTGTGCTTTCTCAGGGGTCTTGGGGGGGATGAACAGTTCTTGCTGTGTTTAAAGGCTGGGGAAGGAGGATGAGTTTATCAAGCTGCAGCAGCCACCTTTGATGGAAGAGGCTGTAAGTGCAGGGGAGCAGCCAGGCTTAAGTGCACTGGGCTACCCTGTAACAGGCAGTAGCTATGGAGATGCTTTTATTGAAGCCTAAAACTTGTCCTTGTTTTTAGGATCTGCTGGAGAAGCTGTAACAGGTAAAAACTGAGCTGTTCCCACTCTGCCTGGGGTCGGTCACTGACACATTCTGGATGCTGGGACAAGCTGCTGTGCTCTGAGGGTTAAAGTTTTGTCTGTGCCCTTCACAAGAGTGGGTTGTCACAGCACAGAGACAACATCCTTCTGGACAACTCCCAGGCCTGAGTCATGAATTGCATTGCTCCAAGACCTGCTTTGCCTTCTCCCAGGTTAGGCAGTAGCTGCTTCTTAAAAGGCAGAGCAGGCTTGGATAAAGAACATTCACCTTAAAGAATGAAAATGGCACCTAGAAAGAGGTAGCATTGCATCCCTTAGTGTAACACTAACTGCATGTCAAACGGGGTAACCTGACCAAGCAGGCATGACCTCCAGGCCTGGAGGTGACACAGACTATCCAGTCACATGAGCTTTTTCCACTCAGCTGAAGAGACACAGCACAGGGCAGGACTCCAGTCCACCTAAGTGCCTGTTACACCCTAGAGACCATGGTGTCAGTTGTCTGAAGAACTCAGTTTGTTCTTTCTGCTCCTGTCCTGCTTTCTGTCCTTCAAGCACATGGCCTTGTTCATGTCAAGGTGACCCAAAGAGGAGCCTGCATGAAGCTGCAGTCCTGGGTGGCAGAACCAGCAGCTATTTTGAGCAGCTGTCTTGAATTTAGTGGTGCCCTTTTTGAAAGGGTTTTGATAATAAAATGCTACCTGGGCTCAGTAGCCACCTTACCTCAATGCAGGTGTAGCTCAGGCCCTAAGTTAAGGGAGGGAACAGTTCCTAATTTTCTAAGCCCTCTTACAGAGACAGAGCAGACAAGTCAGACACCACCTGCCCTGACCTTGGAAGGTCAGGAGGAGACAGGACTGCTGTTGTTTTGAGTCAGGCACTAGCCAGGAACAGCTGGGGAAAGTTCACCACCACAGCACAGGTTCTGAAGCAGTGCTTTGCCTCAAATGCATCCCAGGCTACTGCTGCATGTTACTTTAAACTCATCAGATCAACCTAAGTGGTTTTAGCACCATTACAGGTCAGGAAAATACATTTAGGACATGCAGTGTGTCTCTTGCAGAATCTGCAAGACAGAGAGAATGCTGCTGGTCCAGTTCAAGCAGCACACACCCATCTCTATAAAAATCACCTGAATTTCCAAGATTTAGGACCTGAACTCCAGCTTGGGATTTGTAAATTAGGGCATGGATTTGGCCCTGCTCAGACCATGATGTGATCTAGAGGTTTTTGCTCATTTCTTTAAGTGATCCTTGAGGAACCTCTCGTTCTCCATCTGTTAGAAGGTATCAGTAAGAATCGATCTGTTTCATCATCAGTTTCCTGCTGTACTCATAGGCAAGGAATAGTGCCCCGTTGGCCAGGAATGCACGGATCATGGTTGGCTTTAGTCCAGAGTACAGGGCAAGTACACCTGGAAAGGAAACCAGAACCAGTCAGCAGGGTATTAGATGGACTATTCTGCATCAAGCACTTGCTTTTAGCCCTGAAGGACACTCAAGTTAGGGTTCTGCTCAGACCTGAACTCACTGGTGGGGCTGCAAAACACAGCATTGCTGGGTAGTGATGGGAGGAGTAGCTACAGTTCTGAGTTTAGCCAGTGAAGTGCTTTGTTAGAAGCTTATCTTGGGTAGGACAGGGCCTTCAGAAGGCTACCTTGGTCAGCTGAGGATACAGCTTGCAGGGGACAAAGAACATTAGGACTATGTTGGAATTGTGGCCAAGTCAGACTCCTGCTCTGATACCTTCCCTAGCAACAAGGGCAGGATTCACCTCTGCTGCCATCTATGTTCTTACACCCTCTTCTGAAGGGCCTGGCCCAGGCCTTGAGGGGAGATGAGACACAGAGGCAGCACGTGCCCAGGCTCGAGAGCACTGATTTACCAACCAGCCCTCAGCCAGCCATACAGTAACTTCCAGAAGTGAAAAAGAGAGTAATTCTGTACTGAACTTAATGGGTTCCTTCACGTTTCATGTATAGGTGTGGTCAGGGTAATGGAGCTCCTTCCCTTATCTGCTGCTAATGCAGGCAGAGCTTTTGTTAGCTTTACGTGTCTCCTGAACCTAGAAGCAGGTCAGATGCACTAGGTCTCAATGTCTCAGGTCCAAGCTCTCCAGACTGCACAAAGCATCCCTGTTTCTGTCTGCAGAAAGAGTTATTGTCCGTCTCTAGCACACAACAAGAGGACTGGATTTCTTAAGCTATTTTATGGGAGACTATAGATTTCCATCTGCAGCCCTATAGATACAGGTAATATGCTGCATACTCACCTTCAGTTCTCACAACAGTTACAAATGTTCCCATAAATCCTGTCTGTTTTCCAGCCATGGAAAGAACCTGAATTCTAGATTTGACACAGTCCACGGGATACACAGCAATCCACAGACAGCTGCCTCCAAAACCTCCACTTAGGAGCAAAGGAATGGGACCTAAAGTTAAGAAATAAGCTTTTATACCCACCACAAGATATCCAACAACATCATCACATTGTTTCATCTCCAGAAGCTAGAGAACATGGAGGAAACTGCTAAAGACAGAACAGTTTCTGCTGGCCCACAAAACTGAAGTTAATTTTAAGCCATGGGTAAGTTGCAAGTCTAACCAGCAGCTCAAAGGTTGTAAGGAGTGCCTCTGAGATAACTGGTCACGCTAAAGCAGCATAACTGGGTGTTCTGTTTTGGCTGTATTAACTACATTAACTCCAGCTCCTTTCCCACTTGTGATCACTTTCCCAGGCTAAGTGTGAAATGGTTTAGAGATGCATCACATACTGTCACTAATCACCTACAGAGAAAGGTATTGGGTACAGGGAAGTTACTTTGGTCTCAGTCATTTTTCATGGTGCAACCCGATTTTGGTTCAGAGCAAATGTTTATAAACATTCTGCAGTGATAGAGACCAGAATGCAAGCAGATGAAATCCTACATCCCAGCAAGACAAAGTCTTACTGTTCAGTCTTTTAGCAGGGGACAAGCAATCTTTATTCTGGCATCTCCTCTTTTTTCAATGGAAGAGAACACTGAAAATTAGACATCAGTGTAATTACATCTAACATTTCAGCATACACTTGATGACACCATTCAAGAGAATACATCCCAAGCCTTCAAAATCACTCTAAACTGCTGCAGAAATGAGTTCAGAGTTGTGTCACACTGCAGGGCCAGGTATGGAAGTAGTTTTGTACTATTACTGCTAGTTCCCCTTTCTAATACCTCCCGCTCTCTTGGAAAGTGGTCGCTTCAGTAATTACTGTATTTACACACAAGGCAGAGCCTCATAATGTCCAGTTTCCTTCATTTTACATGCATTTGACAACTGCTGTGGATCATCAGAGTATCTTCAGGGAAGATACACCCTCCCTCTTATCTCCCCCAGGACAGCAAGCTAAAATCCCCCTGGAAAGAGGCACCATACCTAATTCATCTTTTGATCTCCCAGAGGCAAAGAACGTCCGGCTCAGTTCATACCCTCCAAAGAAGAAGAAATAGCCTGGGACTTCCCGCAGCAAAGTGCTTGACAGGCCACGGTAAAATCCAAGGGGACCATCCTTTTGAATAACACCCTTCACTACTGACCAAACTGTGCTGGGGGAGAGGTTGATCCAGTTAGTGACGCGTCAGAGCCGGGTAATAAGAAGGTTACAGAACAACAGGCAATTTCAGTAACAATTAAGGGTTAGACTCAGTATGTAGACAACAGAATTGAAGTGAGACACAGAACAAGATCCTGCTGGGAGCACTTCAGTTGCACCTGGCTTTACTAGTACCTGGAAGATCTCCAGGCTGCCACCCTCCCAGCTACAGTTACCAGTGCACTACAAATGTGACCGAACTCAGAATTAAAAATAAGAAGTACACACAAGAGTTTGAGATACTGGGCAAGGTGTGTACTTACTTGTGTCCCTGGATTATCTTTCCTGATAACTGCATTTCGTGCATGGCCTGCAGCCGGCACTTCACCAGCTCTGTGGGACAGAGGACAAGGGTGGCAAAGGCAGAGGCGAAGGAGCCTGCGGCAGCATTCTGGAGATCGCTGCAAGAGAGAAACTGCAGAAGGTATTTGGGCACTGACCTTTAGTGCAGTGGAGCCCTGCAGCAGCAGTCAGCTCCCTGAACCCCTACTCTAGATATCCTCAAAAAAAAAAACCAACTCCTGGGCAGTCTTGGGAGGGAGTCTCAGTTACCTGAAGTAGGGAGATTAAAAGTGTAGCTCATCCTGTCTTCATATGCAACTCAAATGCATCCCTTTGGCACCCTGACCCTTTTTTTGCTATACTTTAGTCACTGCAGCAGAATCAAATCCTCCCCTTGTTGGCTTTTATAAAAACCTCCACAGACTTTTTTTACTGGTCGCTCCTGAGTGACTTCCTCAAAGAGAACAGGAGCAACAAGCACCTCAGATAGGTGTTGGTGTTTTCAAATTCACCTTATCAGTATTAATACAGATTTTCAGTGGAAGATGCTAGAAATCTGACAGCAAGGCACAAGGGACTGCTCTAATCTTTGTATGGGTGTGCTGCCACGTGAATCAGAGCTGGCACAAACATAACCCACAGCACTGTAACCTGCACTGACTCGCCCTACGCCAAAACTGGGGCCTCCTTACTGTGATTTTACACAACTCATAAGCCTGGAGTGCTAAAGAGGACTCAGAAGGCTGGGACTCCAGCATCATACTGCTCGGTGGTACACTTTACACAGGCATCCTGTTGGATGGGAGCTGCACAACAGCACAGAACAAGTGAGGTTTCTCTCTTCTTTCAGAAGCTGGAGGGTCAGCACAACTGAGACTCAGCTTGCTGCTGCACAGAAATTCCTTCCCCATAAGGGAGATGTCTGCCCTGTGCCCAGCAGTTTTATACATCAGAGATTAAAGCTACAACTTTTCACCTTCCAGAAGCATCACGGAACTAAAGTTGTGACATGAAGCAAAGCTTGTGAGGTGTTCAGATATGTCAAAGTGGAAGAAATCAGTGACTGCCTGCAGAGCAGGAACTGAATTACTATTCAAATAAGAACTGGCAATAAGAAATAATGGGTAACTAAGAAATGGCAAGGCTGCCTGCACAACCCTCCTGCAGCACTCAGCTTGGTGTAACAGAGATCAGAAATGTAACCAACTAAAGCTCAGGACAGAACAAGGCAGAGTTAAAAATAGAGTACGTTGGCCGAGCCCTGCAGTCGTTAAGCTGTGAGCTAGAACAAGGCGGTAAGGTTACACATTGAAGAATTAAGATAAGAAAATAGAGAAGTGGTGATTTCTAACTATGCCCTAACGAGTGCGCAGGATCCTTGCTCCTTCAGGAGGGAAAACCACAACAGATGAATTCTGAGACATGCACATGAAGGACTAGGATTTAGCCATAATTCAGCTCTTTTCTACTCTTGCCTGTTGGTGTTTAGTTCTACATCTAAAAATTCAAGTCCTTAATATAGTGAACCTCATGCAAAGCAGTAAGCCTTGAATCCTGTTCAAGTTCCCTCTCAACAAAATGCCTAACTGAGTATTTTTTCTCAATGGGAGAGTTTTGATTGCACATCACAGGAGCAAGAGCCCTTTACTCTTACACTGCTGCTACTTTCTTCTGTAAAAGGCATTTCTCTTATTTTTTCCAAGGAGAAGAACCTGCTGGAGATGACTGCTCACATACAGAGTCACACTGAGGTGAACAAGGGTAACAGTTCTCCCAGTTTAGACTTTAGCACGGAATGAAATCCATTCGATTGGACTGAAAGGATGTTAAAAGATAAATGGAATTCAGCATTTCTCTCTCCATTTGTTTTCTTCTTGACTTGCACATCAGTGGCACGTACTCCTTGAAGTGGAAAAAGGGCTGGTTTGTAACTGTTCTGCAAGGCTTCACATGCAGACAGGGGTATCCCTAAACACAGGCAGGCTGGGCAAGCTTCTCTCCAAGCCCCTTAAAAGTATGGCTGAAAAGGTTACTTAAAGCAAACCAAATGACTACAGCTGGTTCTGAGACATCTCAAACGTTATCAAAGAATGGAAAAGTGAGAAGCAGTTGCTTATATACGGGTAAGAAAAAGGGTCAGGTTCACCTCTGACTTGTTCATCAAGGCTTCCTCCCTCCCCTACAGCATATTACAAAGGCTTCTTGACTCTTCCACTCTAAGAAAGGCTGGAGGCATCCTGGATAGACCACTCTGGGCACACTGCAGACCCTGTCAATACAATTCTCTCGTACAGACACCACCTCGTAAGATGCCCCCACAATGATCCAGATGAAGAGATGAAGGGAATGGCACCAAGGGAGAAATCTTTCAGTTACACTTAGATCCTTCAGTGCTTTGTCCTTGCACAGCCATGCAGTCACACTATTTGCTCCTCAAACAGTGTATTAAAGAGCCACCCTTGATCTGGAAAGTGCCATTACCTGGCCAAGGAAAGAAGGCTCAGATGTCAAAGGCTCTTGTTATTTGCTACATACTCAAATCACCCTCCCATTCTGTATCCTCCTCTGAGGAGATGGAGTAGTACACCTCCATATACTGTTGGACACCATAAATGTGCTGTCTCAGCCACTTGAGGAGGTGATCCTAGGACCTCTAGTCTGTGCTGTACCTCCCAGGAGGATCACAAGATGATTAAGAAGCCAAGTATGCTGTTGGCAGGCCTACCTCCTGCATCAGTAGATGTCCCTGCTTGTGTAGGGGGGTTGGACCAGATGACCTCTAGAGGTCCCTTCCAGCCTAAACCATTCTATGATTTTATGATCTCAGTGGTACAAAAGGATAAAGGGTCTGTAGGCTGAGCAAGCAGAAACCCCTTGACCTAAAAATGCAGGTGGAAACTGTTCTGTCTCAGCTGAGAAGCCTCAACTGCCAGAAAACAGTGAAAGAGAATGGAAGCAGAGAGCAATTAATACCATTTGTTTCTTCATCACTTGATATTCCCTCATCGTAGGCCTCAATCTTCAGATTTAAGAGCACACCAGAACATGTTCTGGAGAACACCTCCCTTAATGTCACTTTCAGCTGCTTATTCTGCACACACAGTAGCTAAGTGACATGACAGGGAGCTCAAATGCAGAACCAGCTGCTTCCATTTGGAGGCAAACGTGAGAGAGGCAGAATAAAGCTCCAAAGTCACTGACTGGATCACACCAGAATCAAGAAGTCCTCTGAACTAAGAGCAGAGCCTGGCAGAGGACTCTGAGTAAGTATTAAACACTCCCTTCTCATTCTTTAGGCAACCACTTATTGCCAGTGCTGTAGACAACACACTGTGCAAAGTTGGACCACTGGTACGTTCAAGCTTTTCAAACAAGCATTTTTAAAAGCAAGGCAGCAAGAGAGAAGTGCCCTTTCCCCCAGGTATGTCCCCATGGGAGAACAACCACCGACTCCTCTGCAAAATCAGAGCAACCTACAGATGAAGGGAATGGCAACTTTCAGGTGTTGCAATGTTCAGTCCTTTTGGTAAAAACGTTCTAGCTCTTGATTGCTCTCCAGTTAAGTTGTAATTACCTAAACTAGCCAGCTGCAGTGACAAGTAGGTGGCTCTGAGGGAGGCAGATACCATTTGCTAGCACAAAGGTCTATATTCCAAAACTGCATAGTGACAGAGAGGGGGCCTGGGACATCCACTGCACCCTGACAATACAGCCTTTGCAAGTAGCACTTGCATCATTTTTATTTATTTATGTATTTTAAAACACAAACCAGATTTCTATTACTAACCTGAGCTTTGTTTTCCTGTCTACTCCAACAATTCTCCTCACAATCTGCTGGCAGAATCCGTAGCACATGAACAGGACGGAGTTCTCCGCGATGTTGGCTACGAGCGCTGGTGTAGTTCCTTTGTAGAAGCCTCGAAACCCCACTTGCTTGTAGGTTTTCACAAAACAGTCAACAATTCCTTTGTACATGTTGGGGAACGTCTGCATCTTCACCTTGGCGGTGTCAAAGGGCTGGCCAGTCACCACGCATGCTGTCCCACCTAAGCAAGCAGTGGAAGTTAGAGTGTGGCTGAAGGTTATCACAACAGAAACACCTACATACTAACAGCACTGTTAGGAAAATCACACAGAAAGCAAAGAGTGATTAATTCTCTGGAGAAAAAGACAAGTGCGTTGATTTTAGCACAAGGCATCAATTGCCAGTGGTGAATTTAGTTACCCTGAAGTAAAAAAAGAAAACCACAAACCACCAAAATCACATATAAGAGCAGTAACTGCTTCTCATTAAACATTTCTTTATCTTACTACAAGAAAACATCAAATGAATCAGCTCCCTTACAGAAATGGGAACTGAATTAGAGGACTTGTTCTCCAATCAAGTCACTTGTGTTAACGAGTTATATGACATTTTCCCTCACTCATTAATGCACTGCTTCAGAAGCCATCTGATTTTATGTTCCAACAAGAACAAAAAAACTGAAAGATTTGTAATCAAGCGAGACAAAGATTCCTCCAGGACAAGAGGAGCATGCTGAGAGAGTGCTAAAAGCAAGGATCCATTATACATCGTTAACAAAAGGCTCAAGCTCTTTACTTCAAAACTCCAGATGATTTTTATTTACATTTATTCCCACATACTGGAAGAAAACGTCCAGAATGAGCTGAAAAAGGGCAAAAGGGCAAAAGTTTCTCAATGTGTTATCTTTTCCAAACTGAACTGCAAGGTCAATACCCTGCAAACTTGTGAGATATTTTTGTCAATGTCACCAGCAACCACTTTGCCCACAGGGCAGTGTTCTTCCCCAAGTTCTGACTCCAGCAGCCTGCAGAAAGAGCCAACGTTACACTTTTTCAGTAAGAAATACCAGTGTACACTGACAGCAACCTATTAGGAGCAGGCACCTGACAAAAACCATATGATAGGTGCATCTTATACAGGCTTTATGGTTTTGCTTCTTTAGCAAGAGAGAAGAACCATCCTAAATCAGAAGCTGATCTTTTAACTAAAGCACAGTTGACATGGATATACCTTGAAGAGGACAAGTTAATAAGGAGTTTATTCAGCTATGAAAGGGAAATAATTATCTGTAAATGTAGATAAACTGAAATACAATACAAGAAAGGAAGGAATCATAGAATGATTCTATGATTCTAAGATTTAGCTGACATAAAACTTTGTTCTCAACCAGATGGATCACTAAAAGCTTCAGAGGAAACCACACAAGGAAGCGTGAAGAGCTTCTTGCTCTGGAAGGGATACCAAAGATGCTAAGTGGCTGGCTCTGCCCAGTAACATTCAGGTAAGCCTCAAATGAAAAGCAGAGCTGGAAAGTTTCATGAGGCTACTGCTACTTGCAGACAAGTCAGGCAGCTACTAATCTACAGGACAAAAATCTAGGTGGGCACATCCACATGCAGTAAAATAACAGCTCTTGGATGAAGCCCAAGAAAACCAGAAATGGTGAAGCTGAAAAAGTGGCAGTTGACTGTGAATGACTCTTCCAAAATGAGAAAGGGCTCTCCTTACACCGTCAGTGGAGGTGGCACAAAGCACCCAGTAAACTACAGCTAGGAACTTTGTAAGCCTCAAGGTAAAGACTGAGAGTCCCAGTTAATAGCTAAAATATTAAACAACAAAAAACCCAACCAATAATTTTTCCAGCCGGCAGTAAAGAATCCAAAAACCCAACAACAAACCCAAAACAAACCAGAACAACAAGAAAGTCAGTGCTGCTCTGCTTGTATGTTAGACAAATGTGGTCCTAATAGCAACACTGGAACAGTGGGGGAAGAAAAAAAAAGTAGTCTTACTTAAAAGAAGTGCTTAGAGGTTGCTCAGATCCTAGGCAAAGGACTATGACCCACAAGCAGCTAAATGACTTATTTATTCCTGCTCAGAATTTACATGCCCCAAAATGTCATTACTTATCAGCTAGCCAAGGCTGTATCTGGAGGAAGGTAAAGCCAGGTTACCCACTTGCCAGAGGAACTAGCTGCTTGCCTCATTAAATACCTTCCAAAGGGTGCAGAGACACATGTAGCACAGAAAGGAGTACTACCAAAGAACACGGGCAATAGAAAGCAAAGTATGTGGAAAGAAGATGGAAAACAACTACTAGAGGAACAGTACAACTCTGTTACAACAGAAGAGGCAAGGAAAAAGAGGTGATTTAGGATTGGTGAAGTCGTGTTGAAAAAGGTCTGAATTCCTTCATCTTATCTGATGGAAGAATGATACCAGAGAAGAAAACTGTAATTAGTCCTAAGATCTCTGAGCTCTACTGCCAAAAACCAGGCAAACCTCAAGTGCCTGGCCTGTTAGCCTGACTGTGGGCGTGGAACAGGATCACCAAGCAGTGGATTTCGAAGCTAATGCTGATTTCCAGCTCACGTAGCAGCCAAGATGAGACACGCCAGGGTTCAACTCAGAAAGACAACTTCCTAAGCCAGAAAGCTCCTCTGCCCTGGATGTTAACAGCGGCATTCCTGAGCTGCAGTCCCAGGAAGGAAAGCAATTACACCTCCCATTTAAGCACCTAGGAACACCCACAAACCATCCAGAACGGCACTAAGTTGCTACTTTGGGAAATAGAGCAGGTTCAGTAGCTGGTTTGTACTGAGGATCCCCCCAAAAAACAAGGAGAATGATCAGACCAAGAGAAACATTTTTTTTTTCTAAAGCAAAAAAGGAATAATAGCAGAAATACTTCTTTCCTTGCAGGGAAAGAGGGTGCTACTTAGTCAATAACATAAAGGCTGACAGAGCAGGTAGTTACTGGGCAAAATGTGGTGGTAGAGGTGCCACACTGGACTCATCCATCACCCTGTGCTTTTCACTGCACAAAAGTTAACTCTGCTCTGCCAAATGACCTCAGATAGCTACCCTTGAATGCACTTCACACCACTAATACTGTGATATTCACAGCATTAACACCGTCCTGTAAGGACAGACTCCAACAGCTGTTGTATGGGGAAGAAATAAGTAAGGATTGTTTAAACTGGTTACAACAGTACATCTGTCAAATCTTTCCTTCCACCTTTCCTGTATTAACATTGTCAGTTTAGAAGTGTCAAAAAGACCCCTTTTCCCTGGTAGAGTTAAAAATAGATTCATCCCTTAGCCACAGACATTACCCATGGGATAATGTCATCGAGACAACGCAACTCAACTCTTTCCACATTGTTAGGGCTGTCACAACTGGTCCAGCAAACCTTTATAGCACCAGAGCAGAAGTTAGTTAACTGAAATCATCACCATCTGTCCCAGTCCTTCCCCTAGCAGCCTAGCTTCTCCCCCTTGCTTCTTCCCAGCTTTTAAAGATCCACACTGGGATGCTGTCTGAGACAAAACCCCTTCAAACAGCCTCCTGCCCATTTCAATCAGCGAGGGTTCCTGGGACAAAAGCAGCATCTCAATCACTCACACACTGAGTTTATTCCAAAACTCTACTCCTGGCTGATTCTTAAGCTCATGTAAGCATGAGAACTAGCACTGAAACTTAAACTGAACCTCCTTCTGGAAAAACATTAGTCTGAAATAAGGGTTACACCTCACTGTGTGGCAGGGGTTTCACCAGGGAGGAGTGATGAGTTTCAACACTGGCTGAGGTCAGCTGCTTCACCTCCAAATCCTTAAAACACAGAAGGTGAGGCTTTTCATGGCAACGGGAGATTGGTTTTACATTCGTCAAAGGTATTAAAACTGTCCCTCCTAAGTTTTGTGCATTAAGTCCTCTCCAGCATTACCAGCAGCTCCTGCTGTCAGGTCAATAGCAGCCTGGATAGCAGAGTTGATCCTCATGCTTCACACTTGGCAGTTACTTCAGAGTGAAGTCTCCCGTGTCCTGGCAGGTGTCTTGCCTCCTGAGGGAAGATGAAGCATTCATGATTTACAATGATAACTGACAGGCAAAAGCATCACACAAACACTTGTACTTCCTCTCTTCCATTTAGCTTGTTCTAAGCCATTTAGAGACAGAAAATGCTTGTCCCCAGGACTGAGATGGAGCCTCTGTCTTTTGACTGGCTAGCTTGGTGGCATTAGGCAAGTCCTCTGGAGGATCACTGCCTACCTTCAGGCTAGTTGGGTTTTCCAGCTTCTAGCCTCCCTGGATCTCCCAAATGAAAGCAGAGTACCTCTAGGGAAGAGCCTCGAGCATCCCTTGCCATTGATTACAGAAGCATAGCTTCCACCAGGTGTCTAAGGCTAGCTGGGAGGAATATTTCCCCCCCCAACTCAGCTCCCCACCTAAAAAGCAAGACAGAGAATTGTTCTTCTCACGGTGAACAGCAGCTTAGACAACTCTATTCATGAAGATACAGGCACATGAGGTATTTCTGCACGGCTCTTGGAAAACAGGAGTAGAAAGGGAACAGATAAGAACATCTAGAATTGTGTCTGGCTGTCATGTTCCCAGTGGCAGTCCCCACACACTAGCATATTATAAATAAGAATTACACCTCAGGTCTCAGGAAGGCAGCTGGAAAGCAGAAATAAAGGTGACACTTTCAAATAAAACATTCAAATTAATTCAGTTCTCAAGTTTGCAGCAAGGTAATTTCACTGGGCAAAGCAGTTAAAACAACCTTGCTGCTTCAGAGTAAGATCACTGAGCCAAAGATCTCCCACTGTTTCAGAACCACGTTGCTGAGCAAGATGCTTGGCTGGTGGTGCTGTTTTATTCCTGAAGCTTTAAAAAAATTATTTATTATCCTGAAGCTTAAAAAAAACCCCACTACTCTAAGTCAAGTACCATCACTTAGTATCATGCATCCAATCTATTTAAGGTGCATTGCCTGGATCCAAATGTAATGGATTAAAGTAAATCAATCACCACTCTTGTAAGAGAAGTCAGTAATACACGGTATTTCCAAAATGTGGGTTTAATTCTGAACCATTTCACCGCTGACAGCATAGAATGCTAGGTGTATACTTCAAAACAGAGGCTTCAAGACCCAGTTACACTTCATTATCACCAACGTTCACACAGCAGTCAGCAGGTTTGCTTCTCATTTAAGAGGAAAAGAGCAACAGATCAGCCAGCCAGCCTCTGGATGAAGGAAAATACCAGGGAGCAACAACTGCCTGCCTGCAGGAAAACCTAACACCGCTTGCATCAGTGCCGAGTGCTCAGCAACTTGTGCTAGTCCACAAACCTGTCAGGTCACCCCCAGACACCCTCTGAAGGTTTGGTGGCAGAAAGAAATGGAGATGCCTATAAAGAGATGGGAATTTTCAGAGCCAAAATGGGAGTTTTCAGAGCCAAAATGGGAGTTTCGTGATCCCTAAGAGCACACTGCCACTTTCAAAAGAGTTAAGACTCAGTCAACACTCCACCAGTAATACAGATGGCCGTACTTTCCCTCCTATTTTTTCTCCTATTTGTAATAACACTAGCACATAAAAAACTGCTGGCAGACACATGGAAGCAAGAACCGCTGATACTTCCAAAGCCAATCCAAACCTCAAACCTGGAAACTCAGAAGCATTAGTTGAGCAGATCCCGGAGAGTCCTCCGCGGGCAGCCCCAGACGTTATTCGAGGCCGATGCCCTCTCGAACACCAACAGATAAACCCAGAAGGCAGCGCTGCTCCTTCCAAGAGCCGGCGGAGGCAGGCCCGGGCCTGACCTCGGCTCCCCAAGGT